>PVKH010039700.1:0-11154 GCA_004027955.1 Chaetophractus vellerosus | reverse complement strand
TGTTTCCAGCTGGGGTGAAAAGAACTCATGATTTTATGCTGCACGGTTCAACTCACAATCCAGTTGCCTCCAGACCTATGGAGTTAATATTCCCGTGCCCCAGGCTCCCCCCTGCAAAGACCACACTCTCAGGCTCCTGTTCCCAATCAGCTGTCCCCTACTTCAGAACCAGTGAGTGTGCACCTAAACCAATGATGCCCCATCTTCCTTCTCAGCTGTCTCATAAGCTTTTGTTTCATAATGGACACTTTACTATTTAAATTTTTAACTATGGTATTAAGTCCCTGAGTTGTATGTTTCTAACATTTGTATCCAGATATTTATATGATAGATACGTCATTGAATGTCAGGAGCTAAGAAAGAAAAAAACAATGTAAGAAAAACCATATTTCACTGTTTTTGAAAATTGATTCCATCTTGTGTGGTGCTCTCCTTCAGAATCTAGCTTTCCTATTAAGAAGATCAACCTGAGCCAAAACTGTGGCACCTCAAGTCCTTTACTAAGTAATTTACCTGTTTACCAGAATTGAAATGACTCCCCTACTACTGTGAAAAAGAATCTACCCCCTTCAGAGTACTGTATTGTAGTCCTATATAAAAGAATCCTTTGTCCCAGGCTAAGTTGAATTGACTGTCTCCTACACTGCTTTAACTGTCTTCATCCTGTTTCTGCCTGCATGGCAAGTTATGGGAAGAACAAGACAGCAGTGAGCATCCTGGGTCAGGCCTTGAGGCTGCCACTGCAGTCCAGTATGTATATAGAGGTTGTTCTACTCCCCTAAAGCAGCAACAGAGACACACAAACAAGAGTTCAGATTGACTCCTCATGGTGCCAGGCAGGGTTTAGGGTAGATGCCAGCTGGTGCTACCAATTTTAAGATGCGTGTTCTTGATTCAGGACTATTTCTGCAACAATTTTTTTATTTCTGGAGTTTGGTGAAGATAATTTTGGACACTTTATGTTTTTCAAAGATTCTCTGGGTGAACACCCCCTGAAGTGTCTTATGCTGTCAATCTGGTTGTCTAGAATTTATCATAATAATATAAAGAACACACATAATTTACAGATGAAATTTTGTTTCCTAGAGAAAACACTGGTAATATAATGAAATGAAGTATAGTTTAAAAATCCAACTGAGGCAACAAATTTTAGTGTTAAATAATATATTATCCAAAAGGAAATCAAAAGATAAGAATCAGAATTTCAAAATATATATGAAATGAAAATAGCACATGAATAATCATTTTAAATGTAAGTGGACTAAACACTCCATTTAAATGCCCTATAATTGACTCTATTAAAAAGTAAGACTCAACCATATGATGTCTATATTTAATAGATGAGGTGGGAAGATAGTGGGACTAGTAGCTCTAGGATTAAGACTCCAGAAAAACAACAATTAAACAGGTAAGAACTGTTAGAAACAATTAGTTTTAAACCCCAGAGTTAAGAAGTAAACTGTTCCACATCCAGGGAAGAGCAGAAGGAAGAGGCTGATAAATTATAGTAAAGAACAGTAGATTGCTCTCTCCATGTGTTGGCTATTGATGTCCATCCCTCACTCTCATGGTAGGCCACAGTGCAGTCCAGCTGCTGGCTACCTCACTGGTGAGACAAAAGGACATAAAAATCCTCTTCCCCAAGACAAGATGTGGCCATGGAGGATCAGTACTCTCAGCATTTGATTTGTGATATTGGCTCTATTGGAGCTTGTCTTTGAAGGGCATCCATTATTTCAACACAACTCCCATAAAGGCAGTGGCAGCCATTCTTTCAGCCTGTCCTGTCAAGGGTGGCAGCTGACATTTTTTCAAAATGGCCCAGAGATGGGCAGAAATGATGGAGACTTCAGGACTCTGAGCTTCCTCCTGTGCTTTTGGGGGTAGTTAGTTGAAGGGCTGCATTGCCTGGTTAGGTCAGGGAAACTCAGCTTTGAGGAGTCATCAGAGAAGTTCTTGGCACCCTTCTTGATCCCCTCCCCAGGGGTCTTTAGAGCTGGTCTTAACCCCATTCATGGATCCTGGTTGCTCAGGAAGGCTAAAATTGACATGAGAAAGTCCTTTCAGGCATTCTCATCTCCCAGAATTAACCCTTCAGACAAAAGAAGTTTGAGGCAATAAAATGCTAGTAACAAACCATAGAGGTGAACATGTCTGTGGTAAAGGCCTGAGGGTACCAAACACTCAGGAGAGGGAAGTTTGGCTCCTGAGAATAAAGGGGGCAACCAAAACCCTGTTAATTATGAAAATTCTAAAACAATTAACAAACAAAAACCAGGAAAAGAAACAGGCCCCAAAAGACAGGAAAAACTCTGCACACTGATTTCACCTCAGGCAAACCTTCCTGATGGAAAGACTGAAGCTCAAGAAAATCTCTGTTTACAAAACCAAGAAACAGACATGCCAGGAAGCAAATCACAGAGTTAACATTTTAAAATATTAAAATGTACAGTGTGCAACAAAATAGTACAAGATAAAGAAACAGGAAATGATGGCCCATGCAATGGAAGAGGATAAAAATCCAGAAAACACAAATAAAGATCAGAATATGGACCTATCAAACAAATCCTTTTAAAAACATGATCTCAAAATGCTAAAGGAGATTAAAAATGTAGAGAGAAAGAACTAAAGAATATCAGGTAAACGACAGGTCAACTATATAAGAGATTTAGTAAAGACATAGAAATTTTAAGAATGAACCACACAGAATTACTGGAGTTGAATACAATTATAGCTTAAATGAAAAAAAAAATGCCCAGGGGTGTTACAAGAGCAGATTGGAGCTTTCAGAAAATGAAATCAGTGAACTTGAAGACAAGACACCTGAAATGAGTCAGGCTGAGGTTCATTATGAAAAAAGAGTACAGCACATGAAAATCAATTCATGTAATATTCCACATTAACACAAGAAAAATAATCACAAGATCATCTCAATTGATGCAGAAAAGGCATTTGACAAAATCCTGTGCCCCTTGATAAAAACACATTGAGCACTAGGAGTAAAAGGAAACTTCTTCAATGTGATAAAGTATATGTAGCAGTTTGGAAGTTTGATATAGTTATGAATTCCAAAAATAGATATTGGATTATGCTTGTAAACTGGTCTGTTCATCTGGGCATGATTAAGTTATGATTAGGGCTTTCATTGGGCCATGTCAGTAGGGTGTTGAGGAGCCCTGTCCCTTGGTGGGTGGGGCCTCAGATAAAAGACATGGCAAAGGACAGAGTTGGAGTTTTGGTGTTGGAGTTCTGATGCTGAGTTTTAAAGCTGGAGCCAGGGGAAGTAAGCACACAGCAGAGCTTGGTTGTGAGGAAGGGGAGAAAGCCCCGGGAAAAGAGACAAGCTGTTTGCCTGATACTCTACACCTGGCCTTGTGGAGAGAAGCAAAGCCTGAGCCCAAAGAGATACAAGCCCTGTGAAGAGAGGAACCCAAGAAGTCTGAACCCTGGCAAATGACAGCAGCTGTCATGCTCTAACACGTGGCAACAGACTTTGGTGAAGGAAGAAACTTATGATTTCTTGCCTGGTAACTAAGCTTCTACCCAGATAAATACCTTTTATAAAGACCAACAGATCTGGTATTTTGCATCAGCACCCCTTTGGCTGACTTATGCGGTGTATATAAGCAAAAACCCCAGCTAACATCCTACTTAATAGTGAAAAACTGAAGCTTTCCTTCTAAGTTCAGGAACAAGGAAAAGATGCCTATTGTCAACACTGTTGTTGAACATTGTATGCAAAGTTCTTGCCAAAACAAGCAGATTGTATATATGATAAAAGAATAAAAATTTTTAAAAATCTATGGAACTATATTACACTGTGAAGCATAAGATAAATCATGAAATTTATTTAATAACTTAATTTTAAAAATATAATATTAGCAATTGTAATGAATGTTTCACAACAGTAAATATTTTTGGTGGTGAGGCAGTATATTGGAATCCTTTATATTATGCATGATTGTTCTGTAAACCCAAAACTTCTCCAATAAAAGTAAACACTTCAAAATCTGATTAGTAAAGCATATAAAAATGATTCATATAAATATAAGCAAATAAATAAACCTGTGTAAAGTAGAACTATTAGAAAAACTAGATCTTTGTATTCTAGAAATATGAAGGATAGTATAAAATAACATTAGAGGCACTTTTTCATAAAATTATATAATTCCTAATCAGAACTTCAAAATATGTAAAAATGGAGATCATTAAAAAGAGAAATAGAATTTTATTAATAAATGACTGATTAATTATCAGAGATAAAGGTCTAATTTTGTTGACATATAGGTCAAATAAGTCATGTTTCCTTTCTGTTTCTTACTTCTGATCTTCTGCCAACTTTTTTTTTTTTTTTACTATTAGAGGTGTTATATTAGAAACCCAGCAATAAAGATTCAGCAAAACAATTAGTCATAAAAAGTCATGTGAATTATTACTTCTTCAGTTATTATTTACATTATTTGGAAGTACCCTAAATATCTATAAAAAAACAACTATTGCAATAATGGGAAGAAAAACCTACTAATGGTTATTTTCCAAGCAGTATGCAGATCTTATTTAAGTGGCATTTACATAGAACATCATAAACCCCAAGCTGGCCTATTGTGAATTGAATTGGTGGTGGCTTTTAATCACCAGATAAGCTTTTATCATTCACAGGATTTTTGATGAATTGAAAAATTGTACATAAAATGCTTTATCTAATTCACTAAATATTATTTTGTAATACTTTGATCCATATGAAAAAATTCAGTCTGGAAATTCTTCAGTATAAACAGTATTTCTTTCATGAATCTACATTAAAATTGATTCCATTATTGTTAATTAATGAAAGGCTCACAGGAATTCATTTCACATGGTTGTATATAGAGGAAGTAAGCTTTCGGCCATCAATATAATTATAAAATCTTTCCTCATCTCAGCACTGATTTTCACATTTGTCTAATATGTTTCTCTTAATATAATAAAAGCCAATAAATGAAAATAATAAAATAAATTACACAAAAGTTTGTGGTGGTTAAATACCTTGCATCTGCTCTGACAATGAATTAGTTGACAATCCCAAACCTGACTGGAGAAACACCATCATGTTTTCCTTCTGAAACTTCAAAAATGCTGATTAATTACCTCATGCTCCCTCCTAGAAAGGAGTTAATTATGCTGCACCAGTCAAAGCAAAATACATGGAATTGTAGGTTTTAAAAAAGCTTATTGTAAAAGAGGTCAAGGTGTATTATAAATATTTAATAATAAAAGCAAGATATTACTGAAAATTCAGCATGATTGAATAAAAACACATAGGAATACATATAAATAAGCTTTTTATGCACAAAGGGAAATACTTGGAGGCAAATGCATCTAAAGAATAACAATATTTATGAAATATTTTAATTTTTAAATTTTTTGTGTAATAATAATTGCATAGGGAAAAATTTTTAATACTATGCCTGTGTTCATTGGGTAAAATGTGCTATTCCATTCTTGGTGGTTAACGATCTGGCCTTTCAGCCTCAGAGCAATTAAGTATTTCTGTAGAAATCATCTCTTTAAACCCAGTCATGAATTAGAGCATCACAAGAGAATACCAAAAATGCTGTTCAACATTATGACTTCTAAGGTGAAGGCAATTCTCTGTTACAAATCTAACATGGATGCATTTGTCCTTGAACCTTTATCCTTGGCATGATGCTAAGCAATCTTCCTTGGAAATTAGTCCCTGAGATGACCAACTGTTGCATAATCAGCAATCGTGAATATGAGATGCCCTGGCAATATCAAGATACACTGCGCTGCTTGTGTATCCCTGGTATTCTTGGAAGACATAATTTGCAGGTGAACTTTCTATTTGAGCAGGACCTTAACCAAAAGTTAAAAGTGATTTATTTTACTTCTTTCTCTCTATATATATATATATATTAATAGGTGTCCATAAAAATTAAAATTAGTTATCTCAAAGGAAATAAAATCATATCACAGAACATTCAGACTACTTAAATGGTTTCCATATTTTAGTTGTAAGAAAAACTTGAGGCTGACAAATTAATAGAAAGATAATTCTGGAAGAAAATTTTCACCAACTTTGACTCATGGTAAGTATGTATCTCAATTTAGGGCATTTTAGTTTATCTCAAAAATTGAAGTATTATTAGAGGATTAGGCAAAGACATTTATGTATCATGTAGGCATAACATGAGTAATGCCAGGATTTGTAGAAATGGAAATATAGAATTGATGGACACAGAATCATCAAGCAATGAATATATATTGAAAATAAAATTTTGGAAATAATTTTGATTATATACTCTTAAAAAATCTACATTTTGAAAATTAATGATTTGCTCTCTATAATTTTAAGGCATCTAAAGTTTAATTTCTATTGTGTCATTTGTATTAATAACATTAAATATAGAAGAACAATAAATGAATTAAACTCTCTATCATTGTTTATTATATAAATAGATTGTTTTGTTTATCTGAAATTAAATCTAATTAGGAATATGGTGTTACTAGCATCATCTCTGGATTCAACCAATCTTGGTAGAATCACAGTACCAAAATTACTTGAAAGTTGTAACGCTGGGTAAGTTACTTAAATTTCCATGCCCTTTTTCTCAACTAAAAATGTGTATAATAGTAATAACTACTATATAATGTTTTAATATTAATAAATGTATTAATGTGTGGAAGTTTAATAAGAGTGTCAGATCATTTTTATTATGCAATATATATGAAATTCCATTATGGAATATCCAAAGTTGATTTATACCAAGTTTATATTCAGCAATCAAACTAAGATTTTTTCAGTAATATTTTTAAAATTATGCTTTATTATGAATTTTTAAAATGACAAACTAATTTTATTTTAAATGCCAGATTACTCCTATTTAAAAAAAACTGTTTTAAGTCATTCATGCTAAGTTCCACACTTGATTTCTCAATAGTTTACAATAGTTGATTGCTTTGGGAAGTAGGAATTACACAAATGTTCCTGATTTCATCCTTTTCATATGATTATCTCTATGTCACACACACCACATCTTTTCATACGATTATCTCTATGTCACACACATCACATCTACTTTATCAGCATATCATATTAATTCCCTGTGCAGAATAAATTTGGAGGGTGACTATCTCTCAACATCTCCTCTGCTACCATCTTGGTCTAAAAAAGCCATTATCCCAATCTTTAAATTACTGCCACATCTTTTTAGATTGTCTCCCTGTTCTCTGCCTTATACTCCTTGAGTCTAATCTCAATATAGAGGGCAGAGTGATACTGTTACAACATAAATTGTCTTATGTCACTTTTCTTCACAAAACTTAAAAGATTTCTCATCATATTAAGAGTATAAATACAATTTTGTTACAAAAGCCTACAGGTTCAATATGATATTTCCCTACTCCTTACATCTATGAACTCATCCTTTATCATTTTGTCTATCATGCTCACATTGGAATGGTCACACAGACATCTTCACTCTGCCATATGCACATTAGTTCTGAGGCTGCTGGGAACATTTCCAATTTTTCTTCTTCCTGAAATTCACATCCCACAGATGACTGCATGGGTTTTTCTTCATTCTTTAACCCTTAAAACTATTCCTTATACCCTATTTAAAAGTATACCTTTCCACCTCTTACCAATGTGGCATTTATTTGCCATAACACTTGTTCAAATGTTCATTCTATATATTGTGTTTATGCCTTTTCTTTCTTCTCTGTATCCCTAGACATTAAAAGCTCTATTAGCACCAGATTTTGGCCAATTTTGTTCAATACTATCCCTAACAGCTAGAAGAATGACTCAATAAATGTATTTGAATGGGTGAATTGGCATATGATGAAATTAGGTAATACAGAGATTTCATAGCTTAATTCATGGTCAGGCAACAGGTTTAAGGACAAGCTCAAATTAGAACCCAGACAAACATTTGAGTTCACATTCTCAATCATCTCTTTGTCATACAACAGTTTTTCTACAAATATATACCAATCTTCTTTGAGTTGAAAACATGCCATACTTTTCTTTATTATATTAAAAACTATTAACAAATACAGGGAAGTGAAGGGTATAGTTTTTGCTGACTTCACTAGAGCCGCTAATAGAAGACAGTGTAATTTTGGAGATAGCTATTATATATACTCAAAGATACAATTATAGTCCTATTTACAGAAAGAAATAACCATGTAGAGGAAAGAGGATAACTTGGATGTAGGCTGGCTAGTGTAAGTAAGGGCTTCAGAAATAATGGGGCTCAACAAAGGAAAAGTATCATTCTTGGATGCTACAGTACAGACTAGCTAACTAGGTTTATGGGTGGCTCTTTTCCTTGAGGTATTTCTGGGACCTAGATTTATTTTATGTTGTTGCTCTACTATCTCCCAAGAGGATGTCTATTTCTGCTGGGTTGAATAGGTTTCACATTGCACTCTGTCCACCTTCCAGTCTGAGGGAATGGTGAAATTGAATGACTAATAAATAAAACTACAATTTCTTTAAGAGACATATGACAATTACACATTTCTGATTTTAGATGAAATGTACAATTTTACATGAAATGTACAATTTAAAGATTATCAAGTTTACCACCTAAATTTGTTTATGACACTTTCTTACTATCCTTTTTATAATTGTTTTTGAGTCTAGTGAATCCTTACTTTAATCAGTTTTGTTTATAATTTATTTTCTCTGTTTTAGTGGTTGCCCTAGGTACTATTTTATGCATGCTTAATATATCATAGTCTACCTAAAATAATATGTGACAGAACTTAAAATATTAGACCAATAAAATAGTAGAGGTTCAATTATTCTTTCCCAATTTGTTATTTTTCATAAATTGTACAAATCAAATATTTGATATATTTACTCTCATTTCTACCTTTCAGCATCATTTATGTGTATATTTAGAGACAACTGTCCTTCTATTATCATATTCCTGGGTAGGTAATTTTTAAAACACATGTCTGCTGGTGGAAAATTTATTTTTCTTTCTATTTGTGTGTGTCTGTGTGTGTTATTTTTCCTAACAAGTCTTTATTATGTTCTTATATTTGAAAGTTGCTTTCAGTTGGTATTGAAATTGAATTCTGGACTATTTTTTAATTTATCACTACTTTAAATATAACTTTCCCTTACCTTCTGGTTAGACCATTATTGATGGCAAGTCTTTTATAATAATTATTTTTTTCTGTATTTGATCTGTATTTACCTCAGTCCCTTCATAATTGTTTACTTATGTTTGTTTTTCACCAGTGAGTTTGATGAATCTAGATTTGTTTTACAGTTACTTGACTGTTTTCCTGTTTACCTTCCTGAGGTTTTGCTGACACCTGTGGCCCTGTGACTTAATGTCTTTCCTCATATTTTAAAAAGTCTTGGCCATTATCTACTTAAATATTTCTTCTGTTCCATTCCTACTCTATTCTTGTAGCTGAATTCTAACTACATGTAGATTAAACTGTTTGAAGTTGTCCCACAGTTTTGGATTGTTGGATAATTCCTACTGGCTTATTTTCAAATTCACTCACCTATTTCTTAATTATATGGACTATCCTGAAGAATTTGTGAAGGAGTTTTTTTTTACTGACACAGTGTTTCTCTATGTGTGCTTTTAAATATTTTATTTCCAACATTTCCTGGGAAATTACCTTATCTATTCTTAGTATACACGAATATTAATATATTTTCCATTAACTATTAAGCTACATAATAGAATTGCTTGCCATTGTTTATTATTCAATTCGTGACTCACCATTCACTTGCATATATATATGTATTAGTAAACTATAATGTTCAGGGTACACAATTTTGTGGACAAAATCTTGCCTTTAAACACTTGCAGTTTCAATGTAGTGTTAGATATAGATACTAATCAAACTTTCATAACAGCAAGTATCAAATGATGATTAAGTGTTTACACAGCATGTTGCAATGTAAGCAATCAAAGTCAAAATTCATCCTTGATGGAAAGATAAAAAACTCAGAGATGAAGAGTGAAAAGGTTTAACTTGGAAGTTAAATATACCAATTCATCATATTGACTTGATGAATAGAAAATCATGGACACTGTTTTTCTCAACAATTTGGTTACTACTTTACTAAGAGAAGAAAGTGGTTTGTGCATTTTAATGCAGATTAACTTGATATCAATTTGTCTAATTTGTGGATTTAATTATTAGTCAGACTTTGACAGGCTTAAAGTGAGGGCATCCTTGCTCCTAGCACTAATCTTTTTCTTTTCCATAGAAAAATTATTTTAGTTAATTTGTAAGAACAGCTAAACTGATAAACCAGGGTATAACCATGGGTAAATCTTTGCTGTGATCATTTGAAAACCTGACTTGGATGGATGGAGATTTGAATTGATCTGAGAATGGTGCAAACATTTTAATTTTTATAAGAGGTGGGTATAGAATCAATTTTGAAGTACTTTATTCTTTATTACAGAAAAAACACCTCAAAAATGATAATGAATATATATTTGAGATGCTGTGGTTTCAGGTAGCTGGATTTCTTTATAAGACAAAAAAAATTTGACATTATACTCAGTATTTTGTTTCTGAAAATGTTTTTTCAAGGGGACTTCTAAATTTAGATTTAATCCCCACTCTGCTATCAAGAGTGCATTTGTTCCAACAGACAAATAAGTTGTCTTTGCATAACTGATTAGAAAATGATGTACTGAAAATTATTGGATTAAATCTCAAATTCAGTCTTAAGAATTAAATTTTGATTACATTGTATTCATGGGATTGTTATGGTGGACAATAATCCTACCTGGGGGGAAAAAGTGAATATTACTGAAATAAAAGCAAATTTTCACTAATAATATCCACTCAAATAAATAAATCTTACTACAAAAATAAACAAAGCAGAATTAGTAAGGCTGAAGTAGGTGCTGTATTGAGGTAGTGGGAGATCATTTCTTGGGGTTTTGCTCATTGGGTGTAAACCCTGAGGAATTATGATAAATGAAAGTTGATTTAAAAAGGTTAGGGCCAGCTGTATAGCCCAGTGGATAGGGTGCTGGTTTACCACATGGGAGGCCCTGGGTTTGGTTCCCGGGGCCTCTCCGGGTGGGCAGAAGGCTTGAGAAGGCAAAAGCTGCTGTGGGAGGAGGATAGCCACCATGGATGGGGCAAAGCCACCAT
>PVKH010039699.1:0-11160 GCA_004027955.1 Chaetophractus vellerosus | reverse complement strand
TCCTACTGTTGCACAGAGAGAGGTCTGTGTGTGCACGTACATGTGTGCAAGCTCACAGACTCAGTGACCCACAAGTAGAGTAGATGGGTGAGGCAAATCACACGTAGGGCTTGGGCTTGACTGCTGTCTGCAGAGACGCCTGGAATTCTGCAATAAACTAACAAAGGCTTCACACCAAAATTCACATTCACCCAGCAGAAATAGAAGCAAAAGATGCGAATATTTTTGTGTTCATTTTAAGTGAGAGTTTTCAAAATAAGGCTATAACCAATCTTGGAAGGATTGTAATATGCACAGAAAGCAAGAAGATGTAATAACAAAATATCAGTGTTTTCTTTAGGTTACTGCAAATGGAACTGGGATTTTTTTTAAATCCAGGTAGGGCTGACTACCTTTTCACATGGGGGTTAGAATGGAGGGTTGTGAGTCAAATTAAACCAAAACATTCTGAGTTTGGCTGCTATTCCCAATTCTCCCCGACCTTCCCTTTCTTGGCTGTCTGAGAGCTCAATATCTCGTCCTCTGGCCAGGAGAACAGAACACATGGTTTGCCTGAAGGTTCACATTAAACACGTGTCCATGAACCTGACAGTAGGACGTGCTAAAGAGCAGAAACAGGAGTCGCCAGACACTCACCTCAAGTCCAGAGCAAACACACTTGCCCCCTGAAAACATGCTTGCTATTCAAGTGCGAGGAAATCAGATACAAGGTGATTACTACCAAGTTTTTCCTTGCAATTTTGGGGCATGCTTTCATTAAGCTATTTCATCATTAATTCTCTTACTGCAATATAAGATTTTTTTCCCCTTAGAGGAAATAGAAATAAAAAAAGAAACCCAGCAGCTTAAAACAAGGATTTATAATCTAAATAGGAACTAGGAATAATACTCTGGTTTTATTAGAAATCCAGAGTAACATTCATCTTCCTTTATTTATTTATTTATATTTTAGGAGGTGCCGGGGATTGAACCCAGGACCTCGTACATGGGAAGCAGGCGCTCAACCACTTGAGGTACCTCCACACCCACCTGCCTTTATACTATCTATAGGTAATTCAAGAGAAATACTGCCCCGCCCCCTCTCAAACTCCTCAGCTACCTGGAAGGGATTTCCTATCAGCAGCCAAGGCTTCTATCTAAAGTATGTGAAATATAATTGTGCTATGCTGTTGAATAATTTCTAACTAATAAATAAAACAGTGACAGAGAATCTCTTTTTCTTACAGAGAAAGTATGATGACTAAAGCTCCCAGGGGTATCCATTCAAAAGACATTTCTTGAGCATATTTGCTGATTACTGTACTGGGCGATTTTCATTAAAATTTTTAATCCTAACATAGCCTGGAGGTATATATGCTTTTCTCTATTTTGCAGATGAGGAGCTGGGACACGAAGAAATTAAATTGTGAGACCAAGTGTAATGCCAAAACGTGTGCTTGTTTGCCTACATCGTATGGGAGAAGAGAGGGCACTAGATGGTTAATTGCAGTCTTAACTTTTGTGCTACATGATTCTCCACTGGCTTAAAACATAGAAGGTCACCACCTCTTCCAGCCCTGTCCAGCTCAGAGGAGGAAACGAGTACATCTGTTCACTTGTCAAATTTGCTCTTTTGAAAAAAATAATTGAAGTTATACAAATATTTACCATTCCATTAACTTATGTAATCTAGCGACTAATGAACGCAAAATGAATTTTTGCTTTTGGGGCTATTTGTCTTGTCATTAGCTAAAACATGATGACAAATTTCATCTGTAACAGGAACAAATCTGTGCTATTTTAAAGTCCAGAAAATGTGAAGTTAGTGCCGAATCTCCGAGGAAATCTAATTTTTACAACGGTCTCCCTCTTTGCATCAGGCGTCTATTTGGTTTCCATTTCAAAATCAGGAAATGAACGTACCGTCCTGACCTCTAGCCATCTGTTGGCAGCCGAGAGAAATAAGTAGGCAATGTTGTTTGTGTCCGTCAGTTCCAGCATACGTTGCTTAAATCTGGTTTCATGCCTGCAGAAAACAAAAATAATGATGTTAGCCACACAAAAGGAGAAATAATAAAAAACAGTCACACTTACTACTACACTATTTACTCCACATAGTGGCAAAATGATGGGATGGAAGGAACAGTGAATGGACTTTAAAATACAGGTCAGCTGCTACTGCTCCGCTGCTTTCTTAGGAGCGGCAGGCTGCTTCCTCGCACCTTCCTCACACCACTGCTAGCGGGAGGCGTCTTTCTGAAGACAAAGTCTTATTGAAAACCATTTCATAAACTTCCAAATAATTATTGTAGCCATGAAAACACGGCACGGCTTATGTAGCAACAACCTTACAAAAGGTTGTAAGTTGTTCAGAAATGCAATACACATCGCCTCCTGTTGACTGCATTTTTTTTTCCTTTTCCAAATAACTTTGTAAGTTGGGTGGGTGGGTGAGGAGTTACATGAGAACTAGGAAAGATAGGAAGCTTTGCATTTGTAGCAGGCTATATATATATATATAAAAATATTAATTATCTTCTTTTTGTCTGGTGTTTACTAGGAACCAGATGAAAACTGGGGTAACAAGGAACTAGATGATGGAGAGCCATCTTACTTAAAGGTTGTTAAGTAAGATATATTTTATGCCCAGAAATTCTAAACTATGTGTAAGGATGGTCATTGCACAAAAGGAACTTTTGGTCTTTGGTACTTACGGGGGCCTATGGTACATACAGTTCAGGTATTGATCCCTGGCCAAATTGTTTGTTCTCAATGTTCAACATAATCACACCAATATCTGTGAAACCTGTTTTACAAACATTTATAAATGAAACTGCTAGTAAAACTTTATCCATTTGAACATGTGAGCTGCTCTCTCACAGAAAGTCATGCGATATGGTCATAAATCTTTTCTGAATCTAAATCTAATCTACATCCAAATCTTTTCATTTTCTAATTATTTTCCTCAAATGACATAAACAATGGAAAGCTGGAGAATATAATCAAAATAACTAGTTTAGAACTTGGGGAAAATGCCAAATCAAAATGTGGTTTATTCTTCTGAGGGAGGGATTATACTCTTTTTGCATATGAGTAAACTGAGATACGAAGAGGAAGAGGTAAAGTAACTCGCCTGGGGCCACACAGCCAGTAAATGACAAAGTTAGGACTTGAGCTCAGGCAGTGTGAAAAAAAAAAGTGGTTTATTTAATCTTTGCAGCCATGACTTGTCCTATGTAGACTTCCCAACTAAGCATTGTGATTGCAATGGACAGCCAGATTTCATCTGACAGCTCGGCGGTGATTCCTGTTTGATATAAGGGTGCCCCAAACCCATCAAATATCCTTAAATAAAATTGCAAAACTTTAGAGTAAACCATCACTTGTGTCAAATAGTGAAGCAGTCCTGGCCCATGGAAGCAATACATATAGACCCATGTGAAGCAGATACTTGGTGTCTATCCAATCAATTTGATCATTCCAATATGCCAAACCAGATAAATCAGGATAATTCCGTTAGGCAGGAACATCTGATCAAATGATTTGGCAAACAGAGCCAAAGGATGACCTCACTTTGTCTTTTGTAACCTCGACCCAGATGCCATGCACAGGAGGGTGTGAGGCAGCGCGCGGGTGTGGGGAGAAGCAGACCCAGAGCGTGCCTGACCTCCTAATGGCCGCTTGAGAGATGAGTAAGTGAATAATTATAAAGGAAGGAGATCACAGGACCCGGGACTCAGTGAGATGATGGATGTGAACTCTAAAGGAATATATGCATGTCAGGGTTATCTTCTCCACTTACGTGTCAGGCAGATTTAATCCACCCATTCATAAACATTTAGCCAGCATCACCTCTAAGTAGGAGATCATGCTAGCCGTTGGGACCCATACATTTGAATAAGACATGACTGCTGTTGTTGAGGAGCTCACTGGCTAGGGAAGGAGATAAAGGGTATTGACGAGTAAGGATGGTGCACCATAGCGCCATGATGTGCCCAAGACGCTCCATGGACGTAAAGGAAGGGGCTGACTGCACTGAGCTGAGGATGGGGTGGAAGTTGGGGAGAGAAGAAGGATTAAGCAAGGGTTTCACGGAGGGCAGGAGGATGGTCTGAGTGAGGCTTTAGGAGATGAGCTAATTTTTTCAGGTGAACAAAGGAGGAAAAGGCATTCTAAATAAAGGGAACCAGACAAGCTAAGTCATAGAGATGAGAAAGCTCAACGTGTTCAGGGGCTGTAGACAGGTTCCTCTCCCTAGAGGACTTTGGTGACAGAGAAATGGGGGAAGAGGTCAGCTGGCCCAAAGCCAGTGGACTATGTGTGAGATGACCATCAAACACTTTCTTCCCTCAAAGTGCTTTGTGTGCTCCTCTCATTTAGGGCGACTGCTTCAGATATGCTCTTAAGGAGTTTGTAAATGGAGTTGACGACAGCCTGGAGCAGCAGTGAGCGGGGAGGGGTGGAAATGCAGTGAACATTCTTTCTGTGTGTTTCTATTTGGCAAGAAACCTTCTGTTTTCCTAATGGAAACTTTGACACACTCAGTCTGTATCTTTTCATCCACATCCAGCTCATCTTCTGAACATTCTTAGACCTTTATTCTGTCAGTCGAAAAAATAGGAAAGGTCACTGAAATCTCAGTCTATTTAACTGTGATACTTTAGTGGTAAACTACTTGAGGGAGTTCATTGCTTCATCTGAGTACACTGCGAACCCTGAATGCAAGGGAGGAGAAGCAGTCTAATCAGTAAATACTGACTTTCAAAAAAAGCCTGAGACGCTGAGGACTCTGGGTAGCTTGAAGGGAAGGACTGGATGGATGGGAAAGAACGTGTTTGATTCTCGACCACACCAACAAAATGTGAAGTATCTAGAATTGTGTTATGGCAACAGGGTTATTCCCACAAAAAGGCTTTCTTTTCTCTTGGTTTAAAAATGCTGGTATTTGTGGTATTTATATTTACTTTAAAAATTCACCTTGGAAGATCAAAAGCTGGTTGAGTATGATACAGGTACTTCTAGAGGGTAGTTGGTTTGTCTTTTGTTTCTTCAGATCATAATTCAAGCACTGAAAGCAACACCTACCATTTTGCCCTTCTTATCACAACCTAGAAGTTTACCTAATTTAATATTAAGAATAGCAATTATAAAATTCTGCTCATGTATCTAGTAAGAGGTGTATTAGTCTGCCAAAGGGCTGCTGATGCAAAGTACCAGAAATCTGTTGGTTTTTATAAATGGGGATTTATTTGGGGTAAAAGCTCACAGTCTCAAGGCTGTGAAAAGTCTAACTCAAGGCACCATAAGAGGTGATTTCTTGCCAAAGTCAGTTGCCACATGTTGACGCAAGATGGCGGGCGATCTCTGGCTGGTCTCTGCCTTCCCCTCTGGGTCACCCTTTCCTCCTGAGCTCCATGGGCCCAGCCTCTTGAGACTCTGTGCTTTAAGTGATCCTGTAGTCCTCTCTCTCCTGGCATAGGTCTTTTCTCTTTCCTGGCCTCCTGTATCAGTCTTGGCTTTGCTGCTCTCTTCCCAGGGTCAGCTGTAAGCTATCAGGCAAATGGCTCGTCTCTCCCCAGGACCTCAGCTGTTTGAGTCTTCTCCTTTCTGTCACATGGCAGGATAAAAAATGTCAGCACTCTCTCTTCCTGTGTCTGTAGGTGTGTCTGTTTATAGTAGACCCAGCGAGGGGAAAGGGACTCAGCCCGAGTCGAATCAAAAGTCCTAATCTTAACAGGTAATCTAATTGAAGACACCTCAGCTGAATTTAATACAATTAAAGGGTATCACACCCAGAGGAATAGGTTTGTACACAAACATAATCTTTCTCTTTTTGGGATTCATGAAATAATCTCAAAGTGCCACTGGAGGCAAACGAGAAATCTCAACCTTGATTTTTGGTCAATTCCTTCTTTCATTCTAATGCTTCCTCATTTCCTTAAATGCTTTTCCAAATTCCTTATACTTTAGGAAGAAAGCAAAGGTCATCCTATCAACTTCTATCTGCACCTCCTTCACCTTCAACCAGCCTGATTCCATGCACATCCTTGCCTTCAGAGAGGGGCTGTGAACCAAATCCTGCTCAAGGTGAGCTGACCTCTCTACCTGAGCACTTGTACCCATTCCAGCTGATCTTTTATGAAAACTTTGTATCACCAGTTGTTCTATCCTGTATACATCTCCATTTCTTCCCCTTAGCCTTTAAGAATGTTTAATTCAATACCCTTTTTAAAACAGAAAAGACAAATAAAAAAGTCTTCCTTTAATTAGCCTCAGAACATGTGCCCGCCTGAGAGAAACTTTTTGAGAGAGTAGTCTTTCCTTGCTCAGTGTTTTCATTTCAAGTTAATTCTTCAATCCACTGAATTCTGACTCCTGTCCTCTCCATTCCATGATAATTGCTCTTGCAAAAGTTGCCATAGTTTCATGGTTGCCATATTTAATTTGTTTTTAGTACCATCAGCCATTCAATTTCTTCTTAAAATGCTCGTGTAATTTAGCTTCCTTAACATACTATCCGGATTCTTTTCCTACTACTTAAATGGTTTATTTTTTCAATTGGTCTGAATTCTTCTCCCTTGATGGGGAGATAAGGTCTGCCCTAGCAAGTGAGAACATTTGCCACTATTATGCTGTTGTAGTCTTAAGAGGAGGACAGGACTGAAATAAGGTCCATTACAACAACATGGCTTAGGGTACATATGGATCAAACATAGGTATGGCAGTCCCTTAGGCCTTCTAGACCTATCCTTGACATTGTAGAATTATCAGAGGTCAATGCTTGCTTACTAGAAGGTGTCATATGGAGGAAGGACTATCAAAACTCTCAGCTGACCACGCTTAATGGTCTTTGGTGACCGCTAGAGAGGTATAGTGCGTTGGTACTGTCCTCTCTTCTCTAGATATATATGCAGCATGAGGGAAGCCTCAGTGAATGTGATCTTCACCACCATTTAGAGCTTTTCACTCATGGGACAGCTGATCTTTGCAGGGACCAACTTAATAAGGCAGTAGGCACAGGATCATGACCTTGATCCCCTTGGGATATGGTTTAGATTTGGTAGCATTAGGCTGACCTATGTTAGGGTTAGCTAGGATGAGAGGGAACTCAATAGGATTTTTAGTTGGAAGGCAGAAGCCAGGACAAGGGACAAGACCAATTCTGTCCCCTTAACAGAGGAAGTTGACTAGAGGACAGTTCAAACATGGTGCCCAAATGATGAGGGCCAGAATCAGACAAAAGACGCTGAAGTGAAGAGTCATGGAGACAATTAGCAAAAAGGTAGTAGATTGAGTGGTAGAGTTTCCTTTGATTCATTCATAAAACATTTGAACATCTACTATGTGTCTGACTCTTAGAATTCTGAAAATAGATCCTAGTCTTGTGGGGAATGCAGACAAACAGATGATTATGATGCAGTATGATGAGTTTAGAAATACAAGTTAACACAGCGATCTTAAGAAGGGCATGGAATCTACATTCTGATAGTCAGGGAAGGCCTCCCACAGTAGATTTCAGCAATGAGATAAGAAATGGTTAGTCGATTATAAGAGGAAAGTGGGCAGGGACAGGTAACACAGCCTGGCTTACTCTGAGGCATGAACCTAAGAGGACCAGCTTTGTTTAGAGTCACCAATTGACAGACCGTATTTCCCACTCAATCTTTTTGTCTGCCTGTTCCTTAAGTGATGGTAGTCTGAAAATTTTGTTTAAGCCACCCTTTTCTCATTCTCCATTGAGCTCCATTTGACCCCATTGGCAATCAAATCCATGGCCAAAACTTCAAATGATATCCTTAAAAGGATGATACCCAAGCCAGTTATCTTCAGACCTGAGACATCTGTTAAACACCAGATCTATGTGCTCAACTGACCCCACACGATCCCCACCCGGCTCTCATCAGCGCCTCCATCTGTTCATAGCTATACTCATCATCTCCTGTCCCAGTTCTCTGCTTCATTTGGAATTCCCTAAATAGGATGATTGTACTGACTCATGGACATCAGAAAACTAGGAGTCATCTTCAACTTCTACTTCAACCTTTTCCCTCACATTCAGTTGGATCCTAAATCTCATTGGTCCCACTTCCTAAATATCCCTCGAATCTGTATTTTCCTCTGCAGTTTGTCAGTTCCTGCTTTAGCTAGGCTGGGCCACCCCCAGCTGATCTACTGCAACAGCCTCTTGGCTTCTTCTGGCCATTAGCTCCAATCATCCCCAATTCATCCCTCATAGCACACCGAGTTATCCTGATGACTATCACTGACCATGTGACGTGATGACTACCTGATCACATCACTTTCCTTGTCAAAATCCTTCAGTGACTGCCAAACATGGCAATAACGTCCAAGTTTCTGAAAGGCATGCATCCCATGCCCTTTATGTATTTATTTATTTATTAAGATTTAATTTTTAAAATTTCTCCCTGTAACTCGTTTTTGCGCTCGCTGTCTGCTCTCTGTGTTCTTCTGTGTCTGCTTGTCTTCTCTTTAGGCGGCACTGGGAACCAAACCTGGGACCTTCCAGAGTGGGAGAGAGGCGCTCAATCTCTTGCACCACCTCAGCTCCCTGGTCTGCTGTGTCTCTTTTTGTCTCTCCTCCATGTCTCTCTTTGTTGCATCATCTTGCTTCGCCAGCTATCTGCGCGGGCCGGCACTCCATACGGGCCAGCACTCCACGTAGACCAGCTCTCTGCTCAGGCCAGCTCGCCATGCGGGCCAGCTCGCCTTTCACCAGGAGGCCCTGGGAATTGAAGCCTGGACCTCCTATATGTTAGGCAGGAGCCCAGTTGCTTGAGCCACATCCGTTTCCCTCCATGCCCTTTATGTACTGGCCACTGTTTACTTTTACAAACTTCATCCCCAAAACGCCATTCTTTTCTTTCTACTCTATGTTCCAACAATACTGGACTCTTTCAATATCTATATAAAATAGAAATACCATGCTTTGGAATGCATATTACTCCTGGTTTGAATACTCTATCCCTTTTACCTTCCAGGTAAACTATCATTCAAAGATTTGTTAAACAACAATTATCTCCCCATTCCTTTGAGACAAAGTGCTATGCTGCTGATTTTGTGATACATATATATTAGACTAAGTATCATATTGTATTGTCTTTTTTTTTTTTCAAGGCCACTCTCCTACTAGGCTGTGAGCTCCTAAGCTAGAGCCCATACTAACCAGTCAATGTAAATTTCTTGAGCACTTACTTGGTGCCAGGCCTCGTTCAAGTGTTGGTGATACAAAAATGAATAAAAAGAGGCCTGCTCTCATAGGGCTTAATTCTAGTTGGAAGGGGCAGATAATAAACACGTAAACAGATAAAATATAAGAATTTAAAATAGATAAATACTAAAAAGAAAATACTCAAATATTCCTTAAACCTAAAAGAACTGCTTAGGCAAAAAGAAGTGTATATGGGAGCACCACTGGTCAGTGCTGGGTACTGTTAGAATATAAGTTTTATCTTAATATCCATAGGCAATGCCAATGAATAGTTTGACATCCCCAATTGAAGTCATTGCACAGTAGGATGGGAAAGCATCTCACTGCAGAAAGTATGCATTCTTCATGATGAAACTCATGTAGCTTTATATAGAAACATAATGTTGTGGGTGGTTATATCTTAATATTCTACTTTTGGACCCAATTCTATGTTTTCAATATATTCCTTTGGTTAGAAAAATGGATGATTGAAATCAATATACAATTGCATTTGGGGTTACACAAAGATATAACACCTCAAAATAGCAATTTTCTAGTTTAAATTAAATACTCCATAATACTAACTTTTTTTGCTGATCTTACTTGAACAAGGAAAACAGGGGTAGGCAATTCTGATGAGTGTTAAGTAAACACTCTTGATTAAAAGCTTGGGTTATTACTTTTTTCCCCCTCAACCTTGAAGAAAGTTGATGAAATTCTAAAATCACTTTGTCGTAGTAGTATATCTTTTATTATCATTACCTTATTATGATTTGTATGTTTTTAACTTGGCTATTGGGTGCTTATTTGCTAGTCACTGTGGTGGTGCTTTACACACATTGTCTCAATTAGGCCAATGACTGGAAGAAGCAAGACTGATTTCCCCCTTTCACACATGGAAACCAAGATTAGAGAATTTAAGGGTCTTGTCCAATATGCTGATGTCTTTCCAATATGGTGCTTCATTCTTTCCTTACTCTTGTTAAAATTTCAGATGAGTAAACTCTGACCATTTTTCTGATCCCTGGTTTAGTACACTGCCAGGTACACAGTAATCATTCGAAAAATTGTAGCAATTACCAATTGTTCATAGATAAATATTTGTGATGATGTAAGCAGCAATGTAAAAACATGTCTACCGACCTAAAGGCCCGAATGGTGGTGAGTCCTTCCGCTGTTTCTGAGAAGTGGCAAAGCAGAGGGAGCTGTGTGCTGTCATCGAGCTCCTGGAGATCCCTACGACAGAGAAACGCAGAGAGGGGCTTCACTTGCAGTCAGGATCAAAGACCAGTGGGTTCATTCTAATTAAGGTTATTATTTGTCATTTAGCTATTTTCTCCTAGCTCTCCATTAATAAAGGCTTCAACAGCTTACAATCGAAAGAGGAAGAGAAAGATGGGTACCTACTGAATCTGGGTCCAGGCTGAAAGTAAGGTGTTGTAAAAAGCTAAAGCAAACTGCTATGAGGACAAAGAGGAATGAGTGGTTAATTCAATGACATGGTTGGTATTATCTTTGAGTGGGTAGAATTAAGGTCAACTTTTTTTTTTAACAAGTCAATTTTATTGATATATATTAATAAAGCATAAACCCATCCAAAGTGTACAATCAATGGTATTTGGTATAATCACAGTTTTGCATTCATTACTTTAATCATCACTAGACCATTTTCATTATTCCATTAATAATAAACAAAAAAACAAAACAACAAAAAAACCCGTCATCTCTTAACCTCTCTATGCTTCTTTTACCGTACATAGCTATTCTGTTTCCATTTCTCTAGTTTCTGTTTATAGTTTGTAAAAACAGTCTTATATATGCAATATTACCTATATTTGTATTTCACGTGAGGTTTCACTATGTTATATAATCCCAAGTTACATTTTTTAGCTTTCCTTCTAGTAATATACATGTCGTTAGACTTTCCCTTTCAATCACTGTCATACCCATATAATAGCTCTGTAAGTCACAAA
>PVKH010039698.1:0-11153 GCA_004027955.1 Chaetophractus vellerosus | reverse complement strand
CTCAGGGAGTCGGACAGCGGGCCCGTGGGCAGAGAGACCCTGTTCGAGGCTGGGAGAGCCGCCTTCTGCCCCTCCACCTTTCCAGCTGCTTCCATGTCCACCGCCACCTGCCTTTCAGTACTGATGGCCCCATGGTGAGCGGAGACCTCAGAGGAGCCTCAGTAGCATCCCGGCTGGGAGGCACCACGCAGGGTGTGTCCCAGCTCTTTAATTCTACCCCAACCCCGCGCACGGCCCCCCCGGCTCTAACCCGCACCCCACAGATCGGCCAGACAAGTCCTTGGCCAGCACGGCTCAGACCCGGAGGAACCGGCCTCATCAGCACCACAGGACGGCGACTTCTCCTGCTTGCCTGGGCTAAACCAAAGCGCACCTGACCCACGGACAGTCTCCTTGAACCACCCCCCACCCTCGGCAGCAGCTCCCCCAGCCCCAAATGCTGCCCCCACCCTGGCTCATCCTTCAGGTCTCTGTTCTCTGCTCTCCGGCAGCAGGACCACCAGCAGCTTCCGTCCCACTGGCAGGTCCGATTCCCTGGCCCCACGCGACTGGCCAGGCCCACCTGCGAGCGTGGCTGTCCCGGGAGGGCCAGGAGGCCGGCTGTCTGCTGTGCGCTCTGGATCGCCACTGCCGGTCAGGGAGGGGGAAAGTTGCTGTGGGGTGGGGCGATGGTGGGGGTTCCAAAGGTCACTGGGCAAGTGGTCCCAGCCCCCCAGAGTCTGCTGTGGTTCGGGTCTGTACTGGCCTGGACGCAGGAGCTGGCACCAGACGCTGCCTGTGTCATGGCCTGGCTGGGCTGGGGCCAGCCGCTCCCTGCAGCAGGCCTCAGCCTGGACACACGTCCGGGGCCACGGCTGTTAGGTGCTGCCTGGCCACGCGTTCTGAGATGGGGCCACCTCCCACCCGTCTCCCCTCCACCCTGGCTGTCTGGTCTGCCCTGCCAGGCGGTCCTGCCCAGGATCTCCTCCGTTCCTCTCTGCACTGGCCGCTAGTTGCAGAGGTCCAAGCCCGATGGGATGCAGGCGCTTTCCAAGGGGACACCCGGAGTCTCACAGTCAATAAATTTTAAGTGTAACCTAACATCAAGGCAAGGAAACACAGAGGCCCAGAGCCATTCCAACAGGAAAAGGGCCTCCTCGCTGCCTTCGTTCCTGCCCAACAGCTGGGATCCTTTAGGAATTTAAAGAGAAAGCAGCTTTCGGGGTCAGGATAAAACTTGGAGGGGGAGAGGCAGGGGCGGCTCCTCTCTGAAGTTCAGAAAGTCCCAGAGTTTTGCTGTACTCCCCTCTCTTCTCGCTCCTCTTCCTTTCCAACTCTCTGCTTCCCAAGTATGAAAACTGTAAATCTGTTTTATTTATTTCAATCAGGCCTCGGCAGTGTGCCCCCAGGGCACAGGCAGCCATGGTAACCCTGCCAGCTCATGCTTTAAAAATTCATCGTGTTTAATGCAGTTGATGTGTCTGATACACTTAAAAGTTTCTAGAGGGGTGGGGGCAGGAGGAGGGGGAACCAGGACTTGTTTTTCTGGGTCTTGCTGGGAGCTGGTGCCAAGGGGGTGGCAGGAGGGGCATGGGTGATGGAGAAGAACAGGGGACAGGAGGCAGAGAGCCTCTGTCCTCTTCACTCTATGTCCCTCTGCTGGGCTGGGGGAGTCACAGACACCTGGGTGGGCTCATCGAGAGACCTCCAGGAAAGGCCACACCCAGGCGGCCAGGACCTCAGCACCTGGTGGGAGCGTCCCAGGCTCCAGGGCTGGGCGCTGCTCGAGGGCCCAGGTTGAGCGGAGCAGAGCAGGGAGTGGGGGCTCCGCGTCCTTGCAGCCCCAACTGTGAGGCTGCCCTCCCGGGGACAGGTCGGCTTCTGCATGGGCTCTGCCCGCCTGCCCCGCCAGGCCTGGGCCCATGGCAGGCACAGGCGAGAGCAGCAAGTGGACGGGAGAAGTAACAGCCAGGGTGGGCCCGGGCCGCTGCCATTGGGGTTTGGGGTGCATGAGGACCTGAGCTCTACAGGGCCCGGGAGCCGGTGGGTTTTGAGCCTTGAGCCGGGTGTTAGTGTTTGGTTCGGGCTGACGTGTTCAGGATTTGCAAGGAGGCCCTCTGAGGACTCAGCAGGCACCTTCCTCACAAACCAGCTCCACGCCTGTGTCCCAGAAAAGAGGCTGCGCCTTCTGCCCCACGGGGAGCTCCCCCAGAATGCAGTGGGGTGTGGCGGTGGGGGAGGCGGGGGCAGGTGGTGGGGCCAGGGCCAGGAGGTGGGAAGGCTGGAGAAGAGCAGGGAGGACACCAGGGCTCCAGGCCAAGGAAACAACCTGGGTGCTGGAGGAAGGACAGTGCTGGGAGCAAACACCTGGGCAGCAGATGGGTGCAGGGCAGGTGCAAGGTGGACTGTCCCCCGCCCCTGGGCACTCAGGCCCCTGCATGGAGGCCACGCCCCCCAGGCCTCAAACCCTTTGCATGTTAAGCCATGGCTTCTGTGCATTTAAGGTTCATCTTTCAAACATCAGTGCAAATGAAAATAAAGGGATGGCGACTGAAGGGGATCCCATGGTCTCTGTCAGGATCAACTCCAAGCAACGCTGCCCTGATACGGGCTCAGGACCTTCGCCTGCCTGAGCTCCTGCCATCTATGGGCACAGGGATTTCCTTCAAGCTGGACTCACTGTGCCTTCCTTACAATGGCTACACATAACCCATCTTTGTGGTGCTTTCTCTACCTTCGGATGCCGTGGACATTAAATCCTTCTAACACGAGGCAGGGGTTAGTTCAGCCCTCTGGCCCACCCCTTTTCTCTTAACAGGTGATGTAAGCAAAACACAGAGATGCCCTGCAAGGTCTCTGTCCAGTCGGCCCGAGTCCAACCCTCACACTCTTGGCTACTGCCAGGCTCTGGGGCTTGGCTGGCACAGGGATCTGGACATGATTCTTCTGGAAGACAGATGGTTTGGGGCACCTTTGCTACAAATATCACTAGGGCCTTCTGACGGGCTGGAGCCCAAGTTTCTTGAGTACGTTCCTGCAGCTCTAGGGCAGCACATCTGCACACCAGCTCCTTCTTCTCCTACCCCATCCTGGGGCCACCTCTCTGGCGTCCAGCACTGGCCACACCTGGCACGGACAATGCTGGCCCCCTGCTGGGGACATGGCTTGTCTCCACTGTCTCCAAGAGGACGGGAAGGAAGCAGAGCCTGCGCTGCTGCCCTAGACAGCTCTGCAGCCAGGACCCAGACCTGGGCGGGGGAAGAGGGGAGTGTTCTATGGGTGAGTCCCCAGACACCAGTTAGGGAAGCAAGCCCCTGAACGCGGGTCCCAGGCCCACTGCCACCTAGGGCCCAGGGTGGGCATTTCAATCTGCTTCCCGGTGCCCAGAGAGATGTGGCCAAAGCACAAGCTCAGGATTTACAGCATGTGCTTCCTCTGCCGGGGAAACAGCATCCCTGAGCCCAGATGCCCTGGAGACTTGCAGCTTGCTCGTTAGAGAACCAATGATGCAACCTTTTGCTCCCTTTGAAGCTGCCAAGCGGGGTGCTGGATGTCCTCCTGAGGCTGTGCTGGGCTCCCCGCCGAGGCGGCCCTGCCTGGCTCCCAGCTGCTGCCCACCCCAGCCCCCTCACAACCAGGCTCACAGGGCGAAGGTCCCGGAGGTCATGTGCTCCAGGGCCCTCCCTGCCGGGGCAGAGGAAGTCACACGGAGGGCCACCGCAGGATCAGAACCAGGGTCCCTGACTCAAGACTGTTCCCACCGTGCTAGACAGTCCCACGCTCCAAGTCATCTGCCGAAGGACGCAGACCTCCCCTCCCGACCCCTGCTGCTCGAGTGCCCAGGGCAGAGTCACCCCTCCATCCCATGGCACATGACCTCATGCAGGGTCCCCGGACATAAAGAGCCTGTCCTGGGACAGGTAAAGGAAGGGCACCCCTGCACTTGCTGCTCCCCTTTCAAACTCCTGGGGTCGGCAAGAACCAGAGGTGTCAGGAGCGTGGGCAGTGCTCCCAGGCTGCTCGGGTATACCCAGAACAGCCTGCCGCCCCGTCCCAACCGTCTTCCTGTGACCGAGCTGCTCTCGTCACACTTTCCTTTACTTCACTCCCTTATTCCCAAACTAGTCCCTTTGTTCCAGGCCGCAGGCTCACTCCCTGCTGATGTTTATACAACCACAAACATTTACAGATGGGGGTGCAAATCCCTTTGTACCTTAGTCAGCCTCTAACCCAGATACCGAAGCTTCGAAGCTTCGGCAGGTCCCGCAGCTCCAGGGCTCACGCAGAGGGAGGGGGCCTTGCACTGGGGTGAAGAGCCTCCCCCCCATCCTCGTGCTTGTGGGTCCCGGGGGATCACGGTGACTGGCTCCCACCTAGTGTTCCCGTGGTGGCTTTTCTTCAAGGACGTCGTGTGCGCTGAAGGAGTTCCAGCCTGGGCTGCTGCAGTGATTTCGGGGGCAGCCTTTGGGCTCCACGAGCACAGCTTCAGCTCCCCACCTCTCAGCACTCACCACCAACCCTGTTCCACCAGGGTCCCCTCCCACCTGGAAGTTGTACTTCTGCCCAGGAGTACCCCCTAAATGACAGAGCCCTGGCCCTGGCTGGTCGCTGGAGTCTCTCGAAGACTGCAGGAGACACTGTGGCCACTCTGGGCCCCACCCCCAGGAGGCCAGCGCTCTAGATTCCTAAGTGCCACTGTCAGGACGAGACCGCCTGTCCCCAGGCTGCCTCCCCAGGGCTGACTGCTGACACGCTGGCAATGCTGTGCTCTACATGGAAATGGGGGGCCCTCTAGAAATGGGGAGCGTTTACGAGGCCCCAGTGCCTTCCTTCTCATGGCCCGTCCGGCACCTGCCCAGGAGCCTGGGCCCAGCTTCCGCCTGGCACTTTGCTCTCTGCTTCCTGCTCATTTCCACCTTAATGGTCCCAAGCCCACTCTGAGCAGCACTGACTTCCCTGGTTCAAACAGGAGGAAGAAGGGATCAACCCTCAGGCAAGACCAGTGCTTCCTGCAACTCTTCCCTGCCTGGCTTCACAGCTCCCCTCACCTCAGGCCGTGGCCTCCTCTGGCCACCAGGCTCATCTCCCAGGACCAAACCCCCTGAGGAGGAAGCTCACCTACCAGCTGCCGCTTTTGGCACATGCCACTCCTGCCTTTCTGGCTACCCTCGAGTTCCACGGAAGCTGATCAAGGAATAGAAACTTTAGTGCCCTTCCTGCCTTCAAGCCTTCAGCTTGGGGGTTTTACCAAGTTGTATGAGCTGAGATGGTGTCTGTGGCTCTTTCCAAGTGCCCACTTAGCGGGCATGGAGACAAGGGCCAGGAAACAGAAGGGGAAGTTAAACACAGATGCCCACTGCCGCTCACAAAGAGCAAACCTCAGGTGGCCTCACTGCGCAGTCTCTGGGAAACGGTCGAAAGATCAGGGTGCGAAGGGCTGGGAGTGTGTAGCAGCCACAGCCGGCGTCGTGGGACAAAGACAGGGTGGGGGAGCTCCCTCAGGTGTTCCTGGCCCAAAGGAAGGGGCCGTTTCTCTTAGAAGTCCCCCCTCACCCCTGCCAGGAGGGCCAGAAAATTCCCTTTGTGATCAGTCGTTTTCAAGGGGTTTTCAGATGCATGAAATAGGCTTCTTGCCCAAACGCTCCTCTCCAGCCTGGGAAATTGTCACAGGATTAAACAAGAGAGTGGGAAAGGGACCCAGCTGGTGGCACCCGCGGGAGTCGCTCTGGAGGTGCCTGAAGAACCCCAGCTCGCAGTCACAGAGCCCCCCCTCACCAGGCGAGGGGCCCGCCGGGGCCCAGCCTCCCACAGGGGTCAGCCTCAGCCTCGGCCCACGCTGAGTGGACGGGGCCAGGCACCCGCCCAGAGAGGCGCGGCGGGGATTTAAACGCGGGAGGCGCCCTGGATGAGGTGGGCGCGTGACCCCCAGGCCCTCTGCTCTGCCCAGAGGAGAGCAGAACCTGGAGTCCCGAGTGCAAGGCGCTCTGCCCGCACCGACAGCTCTCCAAGGCGTGGTGGGGAGTGCAAAAACGCAACTGCAAAATGATACTCAGCCCGGAATCCACTGATGGAAAAAACAAAGCAAAACCCAAACCAAGCCGTGTATTTATAAATGCATAGAAAAAGTTTTGGAAAGAAATACGCCAAACTGAAAACAGGCGGCTTCTGAAGGAGGAAGCGGCAGTGAAGGGTCTTCACGTTTTATTCTATGTTCTTCCATGTGATTTTCATTTTACGTAGCTTAGAAAAGGTTTAACACCATAAGAACTCCTCAGCACCCACCTGCCCTGAGGTCACCTTGGACTCGCTGCTGGGGATTTCTCCCAGGTGGCCCCTCCCGGCCGAGGCCCGTCCTGGCCAGCGATGGCAGCCTACCCTCTCCCGCGGGGGGCTGCCCCCGATCTAACAATGGAAACATGCATTGCACAAATGAGAGGATCAACAGCCGGGAAGTGATATTTTTAGCCACTGTGGCTCTTTGCTTCAGAGGCGTATGTTTCATCTAAAACCAGGCAAACCTCCTACAAAGTCTGCCTGTTTGCAAGGAGTGATTAGCATAATACGAGCAGAGAAAAAGGCCTGGCTCCACCCTGGAGTGCTTACTACAGGGGAGGCTTTCTCCGGAAATAGAAGCCCTAGGGAGATGCAGAGTCTTATCAATGGACAGGAAGCCCCCGCCCTGAGGGGCAGACAAGCTACCTCAAGCCATGGCCTCCGGGTGGGAAGAGAAGCCTCCAGCACAGAGTGAGACATCCTCACAGGATCCACCTGACCCCAACTGTAAGCACAAAGGGTCTCTGGATGTCCTCTCAGAAGCGCAGGTCTGAGCCAAGTCAAGGCTTGGCAGGGGGAACGGCCGCTAGGCCGGCAGGTGGGGGCCACCTTGGCACAGAGGTCTACGCAGACACCCTGGAAGGCGTCCTCTTTGGAGGCTGCTCTGGGACTCTGGGCCTTGAAGAAAAGCCACGGGGCTGAGGGTCCCATGGGGCTGCCCTGGGCCACCCGGGTGCCCCTGCCCGTGTGCTGGGCCTTGGGCACAGCTTTGATGGCTGTCTGTTCTTTCCTAGAAACCCACAAACTGGCTCGAGAGACTGAACCTGGAGCTGTGTACCTGTGAAGACAGGCTTGAACTTCTCTCCAACACTGCAAAAATGAAAGCTGTGACCTTCCAAGAGCTACAATTATAGATACTCATCTCTGGAGCAGGGCTGGGGAC
Source organism: Chaetophractus vellerosus (assembly GCA_004027955.1). Lineage (NCBI taxonomy): Eukaryota > Metazoa > Chordata > Mammalia > Cingulata > Chlamyphoridae > Chaetophractus > Chaetophractus vellerosus. The sequence goes on along the minus strand of PVKH010039698.1, from coordinate 3,958 downwards.
AGATTACACCCGGCTGCTGCTGAGAGGCCTCCCTCCCTGGCTCCTGCACACCAGGGCCTGGCGGCAGAAGGCGTGCTCCTTCTGCCCTGATTTAGGCACCACTGGCAGCACTGGGAGGGCAGAGGGCCCGGCCAGTTCTCCACAGCCCACCCCTGCCCCGTCAGGGGTCCCCACAGTGGTAAGGTCGCAGACTGCGGGAAGCACTCACAGGGTGCGTAGGGATCTGAAGAGCCAATTTCTGTGTTACTGAGGGGGCCCTGGAGAAGCAGGAGAACCTGACTGGGGTGGACGCTCTGGCTTCAAGGGCAGGAAGGAAATGAGGCAACTCCAGGAACCTTGGTGATGACACAGGTGGGCAGGTGTCTCCTTCAGGAAAAGAGGCTCAAAGAAGGGAGGCCTTCTCCAACAGGGAAGGAGGGGCTCGGCTCACATGGGAGGAAGGAGAAAACTCCTACCCGGAGAATAGAAAGGGTAAGGAAAGCCAGTTGAATTCATGGCACCTGGAATCACCGGACTGAAACCAGCGCCTTCAAAAGGCCAAACCAAGAAGGATGCCTGAGGTGGAAGAAAGTTTTACATTGAGTTCAGATGATTGATTGTTGGCTCAATTTGCCTGTGCTAGCAGCATGAACCTTCCAGAATGATGTAGTAGCAGGATCCCTTGTCAGCTACTTACTAGCCTTTGGTATTTTATGGGGCTAATGGCAGTGGAGGGAACAGTTTCCTCCAATCCTCCCCTCGTGAGCCCTGGGCCCCACTTCCCTTCCATCCTACTGAAAGTTCTGGAAGTATCCCAGGATGCTGAGCTCTGGGAGCCAGAAACCTCAGGCTGGGTCCTGAGGGGCCCCGCAGCCATGCTTGGCAGTAGGGGAGGTGGCTTCAGAGGCATCCTGAGGGAGCCATGGTGGCCACCAAGTAGCTGTTTCTCTCGCAGGGGAGTTTCCTGAACCTGCTCAGGCCCCTCAGTGGCCCACAGGAGGCCCAGGGTGATTCGTGAGGCAGCTCCAGGGTCCTGCCTCCCCTTCCCTCCCAGCACAGCCTGAACTCCCAGTCGCCCTCCCCAGTTCCCTGGAGAAACTGAGAACTGGCCTCTGGGCTTCCGGACAGACTGTTTTCTGTGTGAAGCACCTTCTCCTGCTCACCCCAGCTATGGCTAGTTCCTAACTTAGCCTTCCAGTCACAGCTCAGACATTGTCTCTTTCTGGCAGCTTTCCTGGCCCCCAGCAAGGGGGCTGGGCACCCCCCCCCCATCTGCTCCCACAAAGCACTGCCACACTGTGAAGTCACTGCTTGTGGTTGTGGCTCTCCCCGAGGGCAGGGGCTAGCTCTGGTCCCTGAGGTGTCCCCACCGGGGGGCACCAGACATGGTCACGCAGCGCTTAAGTGGTGCCTCCTCGCCCTAGCCCGGGGCTCTGCGCTCCTGGCGCCGGTGCTGCGGCTTCCCTGGGTGCCAGGTGGAGACTCTTACCCATCCTCAAAGAGGAGGGGGCTGAGCCCTTGCTCCCGGCGGTTCCACTCAGAGACACGAGCACGCCTGCCTGGCCTGACAGCTGTGGCCTAATTTCCAGGACCATAACCGGGTCCTTATTTTTACCCACTTGGTATTTTTCATTACTGATACACGGGGATGGAGAGGATTGGGAATGGGGGAGGGTGTGGAAAATGGAAGAAATGAGCACTGGGAAGCTGGAGGATTCAGGGCTGTGGGGGAAGGTGCCAGGTGGGTGAGGCTGAGGGGTGCGGCTGGAGTAAAGTGAATTTTCTTTTCAAATTTGGAAAAGGAAAACAACATAAAACAAAACACAAAACCTCTGACCTCACCCTCGTTATTGTCCTAGGTAAGCATTTTCAGCAAGGTCACAAATGCACTGGCTCTATAGATTTTTGGCTTCAAACCACATTTCAGGCAGCCTTTAAAAGCCCAAATCTTGGCGTAGCCTCAGCTGAGCCGGAGGAGAGGGAAAACTAGGGCACTTTATGCTTTGAGAAAACAGCAGATCCAGGTCACAGCTTCCCGGCTCTGCTCCCCCGGGCCCGAAAGGAGGTGGCGGCGGCTCCCACCCGGGTGCTTCCTGCAAAGCACCGACTGCAGCACTGGCTCCCAGTTAGAGGTCTACTGCCACCGGGGTGCTCATCCCCCTAGCTGGCAACCTTGGGGAAGGCAACGCTCAGGCACCAGTCTGTGCCCGGGGCTAGCAAGGCGCCTGGCACCTCCCAGGCACTCCAGGAAAATTCAAGGGATCAGTTACTGTGCCGAATGACTCTTTGCCCCCCAGCTAGGTTAGTGCTTGGTCAGACTCCCTGGTGCCCTTCCCTGCCCCCTTCTGGGTGCTCCCATCGCACCTACAGGAGGCTGGGGCGGTGTCTGCCTGGCACCCGGCTGTTCACTGGGGCAATCGGAGCCCAGCGGACCCCTAAGATCCCTTCCTGCCACTCTGAACAGAGCCTCTCCTGGGCTCTCTTCAGCCACAGCCCCATGGCCACCATTCTGGGACACACGTGTGGGGGGAACACGCCTGGGGGAGGGCACGGAATGGGATGGGGACAGACCAGCCTGCTCAGAGGTGCCGGCCCGTGCTCTGACCTGACCCCACATGCGATGAAGGGGAGAGGGCCCATCCCCTGTGCCGAAACTGACAGAGCAGACTCTTTCTGGCCTCTGGTGGGATGAAATGTTGCTAAGGGAAGGAAGCCAGCAAAGAAGGGATGAGCTGGAAGCCCTAATTCCTTGTTCACTAGGCTGCCCCATTCCCACTCGCCCGCTCTCACTGTGGTCTGGGGGAGGTCGCAGGGTCCCATGTATGGCTTCGTCCTTCCCTTGCCTTTCCGGGATGGAGGATTCATTCCTTCCACCGCCCCCGCCATTCCGGATGCCGTCGGGAGGCGTGTTCCACACCCCCCTTCAATCGGCATTTGAACCTGGACTGGAGCGAGTGCTGGGTGCCTCTGGGTGTCCTGTGTCCACTGCCTTGGACTCTGGCTCTGGGGCTGTGATTTCCCGTGAACAACTGCTCCTTGCGCCCCCCTGGGCCACCATGGCCACCGTGCCGGCCCAGTGAGACCAGCCCATGACTGCTGCTGAGGGGGGCTGAGAGCTGCTAGTGGCCGTCCTGCCTCGGCAGGGGTGGCCTGCCCAAGAGCGGGGCCAACAGAGGAGGCAAAAGAGCCAGTGGGGGTGGGGGTGGGGGCAAGACCAAGTCTTGGGGACACAAGGGGGACTCTAGCCGTGACTCTTTAGCTTTCAATGGGCCAATATCTGCCCTTGCCTCCATGCTACCTTTATTATTTCTTTTTTAAAAATGAGAGTGACTTAGTTTACGCTATGTCAATCTCGTCTTAACTGGGCAGCACTGAACAAGATCAGGGGCAGTAAGTGGAAGCGGGATGGCAGAGGGAGGATGTTGGGCCTGGGTTCAGGTCTTAGTTTGCTCAATGGCTCTGTGCCCTTCTCTAGATCACAAGAGAAAGTGACAGTTGACATCAGGACACTCGCTTTCCAGGTGCCAAGAAACAATGCCTCTGGGTTTTAGGTAGACGGTACTCAGTGTCCAGCTCATTGGGAAGGACCAGCAAACATGAACCAGAAATGGGCAAGTTTATAGTTATGTTCCCATGAGCCCCGGAATTCCCCGAAAAAGCACCACCCAACATAAAGGGGCACTAACCATAAAGAATACGGTAAACTAAAGAAAACTAAAGAAATTCCTATCCATCAAAAGATACTGGGAAGAGAAAGATTAGGCATGCCACAAGTGACAAGAGAATTACAGTACATACGTCTCATGAAGATGAGTCTAGAATATGTAAAGAACTTCCAGAAACCAATAAGAAACACAGCAAAAACTCAATGAGAATAGATGCTTCACAAAGAGAGGCTCTCCAAAAGACCAATAAACAAGTTGTTCCGCTACATCAGTCTTCAGGGAACTGTAAATTAAGACCACCTGATGACCCCACT
>PVKH010039697.1:0-11153 GCA_004027955.1 Chaetophractus vellerosus | reverse complement strand
TTTTTTTTTTCTGTAAGACTTCTTTGCATGTGGGGTTGTATATTTACAGAGCATCAAGAGGCACGTAATGATTGGCCGTCTCTGCTGTTGTGCTGCTGAGAGCTAGCCAACCCTGAGTCCAGGTGTGAACCTGATCCAGCTTGTAGAATTCCCCATCAACCTTTCACCTGGTGGGTTTACCAGCTAGTGCTGACCCCTCCCTCTAGAGTCTTCATTTCGCTTTGGTTTCAGCTCCTGAAACCTGACTGAATCAACACATAATTCAATTTGAAAGAAAGCTTTTTCAAAAGTGTTCCCTAATGGGTGTTAGAAGTACTGAGTGATTGTAAGAAAATAATGGGTATTAGGTGAAAGTGATCTCATAGTGCTAAATGTTTTCACATTATTTTATAGAAACACAAACTTTTCAGGATGCTAACTAGAAAAATAAGAATAAGTTATAAGCCTCTAAGAAAGATGATTATGAGATATAATTAGTAAAAGGTTAGCTTGTTTACTCTCTTCTCAAAAGCCTCAACTAAAGATTTGAAAAGTGCATTGTTTCTAAGAGATTTCTCTGTAAGGAAATCACAACTAATTTCAAAGCATTTAAATCTTCCTTAAAACACATTCAAATTGAGGCGGTTTAAATTACCCCACGTTTCTTTTGGTAATAGTATGAATTGAAATGGTTCCTTTAATTACCGAGCAGGAGTAAGTCCTGCTCTTTATGCATCCTAATCATGCTATGCTTGGTTTCAGACTTCTCGCTGGTCTGAAGAGATTTTTGCTTTACTGCTTATTTCCTTACAAGTAGGTCTGGAGTTGAATTCAGGGAGATTTGGTCCTGAGCCCAGCACTGTGCTATAGACCCATCTTGCTGGAATATGTGATGTACCAGAGGCATTGGTTCATCTTATGAATTTGTGGCCAAAAGTTTATTTAAGATTTAGAGTTAAGATTTAAAAATTGTACCTAGGTTTCTGGGTTTTATGTCTCATCCCATTTTTTTATGTGGAATAACCTTCATCAGAAGCATTTCAGGAAATGAGAAAAGTAGGATATGGTTATGAGTCAGCTGTGGAAAACTAGAGCATGGAATGAATGAGTCAGAAGAAGTTTTTCAGTGGCCAGCATGAGCTGTGTGCAACCAGGAAGTGGTGTGCCTTTCCGTGATTTTATGTGCTGTAAATCATGTGGCACAACAGTCCAGAGACCTGGAATCTTTTTTTTTTTTTTCAATCATAATTTTTGAGATAAAATTGAAAGCACTATGGAGCAAAAGTATCAAATCCCTTTCGGTAGTTGGTCACCCCTACTCTTAACTTGAATGGATTTTCACCCCTACTGTCAGCTCCATTGGGGATGGAGGCATCCATCCAAAATCCCATTGGGGTGGCAAGGTCAAGTTCGACAAACAAACAACTTTGACAGAGTCGCTGCTACAGAGGGTCGGCATCTGTCCACTTCTTTTGTTTCTGAATCTTTGAGTTCTATTACCCCTGGTGCTTGCTGCTTATAAAGCCACGCCATTTATGGTCTGGTATTTTAGGAAGGCACTCTGAAATTCAGGGTAAGGCAGTTACGTTCCAATTGTCTCTCATCCTGTGAAAGAGCAAAGAAAAACTTGTGGAAGTTGGATTTCAAGTTGGGGTCATGTAGGGTCCATAAAACTGCATCTCTGGGATAAAACATGGAAAATGCAGTCAACCACGAAAGTTGCCAGTGGTGGGGGAGGCAATAGTTGGTCTTATAGGTAATCTAAGTCAGTTAAAATATAATCAAGTCAGCCCCTTTCCCGTCTATGATGCTTAATATGTGTACATATAGCATTCCGTAATTGCAGCTTGATTTTGTATGTTGTATAATTTATATGAGTTATTTATAAATGTTTTCGCCAGCACATCTAATGGGATAATTCAGTTACAAATGGAGCCAGTGTGTGAATAGTCACACTCTCGTTGAAGATCTATGGAATTCCAGTTGATTCTAAGGCCCTTGGCAACCTGATAAACATTTTATCTTGAAGAAGTCCTGTGAAACAGGCTTGCCCTGTATTCCACTTGTGGCAAGCTGGCAAGGTTCCTGTGGAGAATTATTGGTCCAGGAGTTGGCCTAAGGTGTTCCAATGTTCTCATTGCCTGGTATCACTTGGCAACGCGGTGGTAACAAGCAACACTTTCTTCCTTCCCTCCTCCCTAGGTGAGTGTGTCTCAATCTTTACTGTGCTTAGGAATCACCTGGGATCTTGGTAAAATGCAGAGTCTAAGTCAGTAGATCTCAGGTGGGCCCCAAGAGGCTGTGGTTCCAGCAAGCCCAAAGGTGCTGCTTGGACTGCTGGACCAGGGGCCACATGACTGTCAAGGCCCTCGGTCAAGGCCAGTGCTAGAAATGATCCGTGTCTGTAGCATTGGCAAAAAAACAAATCCTCAAGGGCATCATTGCCTACCACAAATACTTAACATAGTCCCCCTCTGTCCAGGACCTCAAATCTCATCTCATCACATTAACCTCCACCCCGCAGGGACTGGGCTGAGAAGTCCCCTAAGGGGCACTGGGGGGTGAGTCCTTGCCTTGCCCAAGCATTAGGCATCACTTAACTACTACTCTCTGTCCTCCAAGCCCATGGCTGCCTACCCCATACTCTGCTAAAGCTTTGTAAAAGTCAGGTAATTCCTTCCCTTTCTCCACTGACTGGACTCTTTTTAGTGTGAGGGAGATTTCTAGAACTATCTGGTCATACACATCTTCTCATGGACCCATGAGCCCTACTTTTGAGGCGTCATTCTAAGATTTTTTTACCCAGTCCACTTTTCTTCATCCTCCAACATGCAAAGAAAGGTTTCAGAATGTTCAGAGAGGCAAGGCAGGGTTTCCATCTTAGTGACCAAGATGGGAAATGCTAGAAGTTCTGTGAAAGAAGAGTTGAGGTTTGAGAATCTTTAAGACTAATTTAAAGAAAATTAAGAGAACTACTCAGCAGAGGAGTATCCCAGCATTGTGTTTCAGAATCACCAATGGTCAGAACGTGGTTTGAGGACTAAAGAAACTGCTAGGCCAAAGTGACAGAACTGCTTTCCAACTCCTGTTTTTCCCCTTGGTTGCCCCACTGGAAATAGGTTAAATCTTTGTAACTGGTTATTTTTTATTACCATGGAATTTTCAAATAAGCCAGTAAATCGGCACCATTATTTTAAAATCCTAGGAAATATGATTCAGGGTCTGTCATTATTTTTTCCAAGGAAGAAACTATTATAGACATTTTCTGGAAGGGTAAATTTCAGTAACTTTTCCAATTAGAGGCCAGCCAGCAGATCTTCCATCTATCTGGTTTGAAAAGAAGCAGTGTTCAGAATGTAAGAGTAAAAATAGTCACTCTTGGCATGCATTCATTTTGATGTTTCTTTTAGTGTAAAGGGTGCCTCTGAAAGCCTTTCCACTATTTTCCTTGGGTCCTTTGTTTAAAAAAAAGTGCCCCATTCCAAAGGATTGCCAAGAATGTGGCATTTGAAAAGGCTAGTTTAATCATTGTCACCGTGTTGCTTGTCTTACTTTATCAACATCAGTGAGTTATGTGGTTTTGCGTGTGTGATGAGTTACTTACGGATTCTTATTGGATCATGGCAGGATAGGGATTTGGAGTGTGGGGCTGCCATCAGATAGACGGTAAAGCTCTGCATGCACCGTTGCATTTGGAATTTGTCAGGAGGTAGCTGCGTGTGCTGTAGTGTGGTGAACTGGAGCTGTCGTTACGTTCCAGCCTAATTGTTTTCTTCCAGAGACTTTTCCTTGAAAATATTAAGGCAACCTGTAGATAGGAACTCCTGCTTCTACAAAAACCATATGTGAGGATTTTCAGTTTGACCAAATTTTATATTATGTGCTCTGAGGTTGGAAGTCATAAAACTCCTTTGAAATGGCATAAATATCCCTCAGATTCAGGTTATTTTGCCCTTCTCCCATCTATTTTTTAAAATGGTTCTGTCTTCATCTTAGTGGAAAGATGGCAAATCTGGGATTTTAACTGTGGAAGTAAGAATTGCAACAATAACAATATTCTAAATGATATTTTAGGCCACTGCAGAGGGTTTTAGGCCTATATGAAATTCTCTGAGACTTCTGCAGAAATCCATCCAGCACATTCTGCAGAGGGTAGGCTGGACGCTTGCCACTCCGGAGCCCTGGCTGTGCCCCCTCCATTCTCCCTCCAACTCACCGACTACGTGTGGCCCTGCAGCTGCAACCACCACAGAAGCATCTGGGGGAGGGAGGTCAGAGCACCTCAGAATTACACCTGGATTCTGCGTTCCCTAGCTCCTGGGACCAGTGCGGGTGGTCAGGTTCCCCCTGTGGGGCTGTCATCTCCTTGAGGAACCGTGACATGGTTGTCCTTGTGCCCCAGCACCTGGCGTAGTCGGTGCCTGGCACATGGGAGGGATGGATGGATGGATGGATGGGTGGGTGGGTGGATGAATGGATGAATGGATGGATGGATGAATGAATGACATTGGCAACCTACTTCGTGCCTACCTCCCTTCAGAAGCATTTCAGAAGAAGGTCCACTGTTGAGGCTGTGACCTCCTAGTCCTCTGTCCTTTTCCTCCCTCCCCCCCACCGGCACACATGCAGGGCCTGCTGCTCTAGGTAGCCTAGTTCAACCTCGTGTTGCTTTATGTGTCTTGGATACAGGGCAGATGTTGTGCAGTCCTGTTTTAACCTGTGTTACCAGCGCCACCCTGACTGTGGGAGGGTATTAATTTTCTAAGTCTACCTCCCTAACTTGTCATTACTGGGTCTTAGGTACCCACCACGCATAGTGATTTTGAGCAACCACAGTGACTCACTTAGTAGATGCATTTCCAAACTCCAAAGCAAATCATCACAATATCACCAAGATCGCCACCAGGTTAGAAAATGAGCACTGCTGTAAAAGAAATAAAAATGGTAATTATATAAAGTCATAGGTGAAGTCCAGGAAAGTGCCTTCGTGGCAGATTGCACGTTTTGATGCAGCCTGCCAGGCCACAGCTGTCCGACTCTCTACCTTCCTCCAGTGCCTCAGAGGGCCACCCGCTGAGTGCGAGGCCAGGCATGGCAGGACCCGAACCAAGCATGCAAGACGTGGTGCCTCGTCCTTGGCCAAAAGATGCACGTCTTCCTCCCACCTTCTAGGATGGACACAGTAAGAGCAGGAGCAACAGGCGGCCAATGAAGGAGAACTTCAGGCATGTGATTTGGTCACATCCCAGCATCCGCCAGACAAAACCTCTTAGTCCCTTTCCTGGGTGTTTGACCACAACAGACCAGTTCGTCAGCAGTGCCATTTAGCAAAGTCACCAAATCTACCCAAAATAAGAAGCTCAGAGAGGAAAAGCATGCATTTCTTTGTAATTGCTTTGTACTCTGCGGTAGTCCTTTGCTTGAATTCCCAAAATAAATGTAGAAGAAATAAAAACAGTGGTGTGTAGAAATGTGGACCATATTTGTGCTGCATAAGTAAAAGGGAAATTTCATAATAATTGGTTTATTCTGACAATATAGAAGGATCTTGAGTCCTTAGGGGAAAAGACTACTGATTATACCCAGCAAAGCAGAGAGAAAGATGTTTTTCATTTGAAGAAAACCCATTATATGAAAACCCAATATTACAAATCATATAAATAAGGGATAAGTCCAGTTGTATCCTATTTTGAGCAAACATTTTTCCTGACAAAATTGTATTGGAATGGTTTTTATTAAAAATTGAATCATGGGGCCGGCCCTATAGCCCAGTGGATAGGGCGCCGGCATACCACATGGGAGGCCCCAGGTTCGGTTCCTGGGGACCTCTCCTAGCGGGCAGACCGCCTTGAGAAGGGCAAGCCGCCATGGGCAGGCCAGAGCCGCCATGGGCAGGGCAAAAAGCTGCCACGGACAGGGCAAAGCCGCCACGGGCAGGGCAGGTTGCCCGCGAACGGAGCGCAGCCAGCCACCCGTGAACTGAAGCGGAGCCAGCCGCGAATGGAAGCAGAAGCCACCCACAAGCCGCCTGCGCGGTGACCGGTCTTGGTGCGTCGCCGCAACAGAGGGAGACAAAGCGGACAGAGAGGAACACAGGAATGGACACACAGCAAGAGCAAGCAGAAAGGGGTGGGGATATGTAATAAATAAAAAATAAATCTTAAAAAAAAATTGAATCATTTATTATAAGGCTTTATTCAAGGCAGTATATATTGAGCATTTAAAATTAGCATGGGTGGTGGAATGCAGATGATAAGAAGCATTTCATGTATATTTTCTCTTTATCCTCAAAACAACCCCTGGCCCTGGAAGTCAATGCTTCGTTGTCCTTGCTTTAGGGATAATAGAAATGGGGATGGAGCTGGGACTTGACCCGAGTCCCCTATTTCCAAACCCCATGCTCTGTGACCATACCCTGCTGCTTCAGTTATAGTAAATACTGATAAAACAATGATAATGATACCAACAGTTGTGAATAATCACCACTTCATTTATTTAGCGTTCGGCAGGAATTTTAAAGTTCCTCACTTCTGTATTGCATTAGAAGAACCTTTCACTTTAACAAAGGGCTCCTTCAAATACTTGGCTTTCCTACTCGAATGTGTCCTTCTCTGTTCCCTGATGTGCTCAGGCCATGCGTGCCCGGGGCCTCGGCTGCTTGGAGAGCCCCAGATGCTGTCCTCCGTAGTCCCCCTCGAATGGACGAGTGACGTGGAGGAGAAGGAAACATCCAGTCCTGGATTAGAAGAGTGTTTGTCACTTGTCCTATCCAACCTCTTCATTCTCTTCATGTGATAACAGAGACCAGAAGTTCAGATGGTGCCCAGAGTCAAATTCATCAGGGGCCACTCTGAGCTAGAACCTTAGACTTTTCATTTCCAGTCTGGGGCTCTAACTCCTGCTCAGTTTGGCTCCACCAAGTTGAAGGTTTGGGAGCTACTGTTAATTAAGACCCATAAGAAAATTAAGGCCACGAATGCCTGAAAGATCAGTGTTAATCAATTGGATAATGGAATTCTGTTTCAAAAATTTACTTATATCCACATTTAGGAGGTACTTAGTTTGAAACAATTTGTAAAATGAGCTTCACCTGTGATAAGAGTCCAGCCTCAATACAGAATTAAAGCTGGGGCTTAAATGTGTGTCACGGAAAAATAAAACATCTGTATTGATTGTGCTATTGCCTTGAAAATTTTTATAACCAAGCAGCTTTTAGATTTCCACATTATATATGTCTTATCCAAAAATATTTTGACCAAGTTTTCAAAAGGATAAAAATGATCAAAAGTGTTAAGACAGTACACTCTCAGGATTTAAATTCTCTGCAATATTGGAATTTTTGAAGTAGGAAAACAGGATTTAAAACCTGCTTTATTGAGATCTAATTTACATATCGTTATAGTACTTCTTTCGACTTTGTCTTTATATTGTGATAAAAATGATAAATATTTTGCTTATTGCCATAAGAAATAGTTTTAATTGCAAACATTCCTGATAATTTAGAAAGCTATTATTGGCTTCTACATCTGTCAGTATTAACTTCTACATCTGTCAATTAGTCAGTCTACTAATGTCTAGTTCAGAATGTGCTAGCATGAAGAAATATTAAATTCTCACGCACTGCCCTCAAAATAAACCCTTGGGGGAAATGCGGTATGGAGCGGCCACTCGCTGAGAACATTTATAGGCTAAGTGTAGCTGCAAAAGTCCACCTTCCCTGGTTTCAAGGGTAATTAAGGAGCTTTTGCAGAAATCAAAAACGCACCATTTCGTGAAGCGACCTGTTTGTATTATTAATATATTAAGTTCATTCCAAGATTCTTAATCATCCAGCACAACTAGCAGAACAAATTTCATATGCAGCTTTAGAAGTAAAAAGTGCGTTGTAATGAAAACGTGATGTCTTAAGTCAGGGCTTTTCAAAAAAGTGGCAAAGTGCAAAGTCAGAAGCATGGCTTAGAATCCACAGACTTTGGTGCAAAATCCTGATTCCAAAGCCGAGTGATGTTAGGCAAGGTGTTTAACTGAGCTCATTCTCCTGGCCTCTTCGTGACAGTTTTTCACGTGTTCTGCTGGGACTCTATTTTTCCAAATGAAACCTCTCCTAGGAGGCATTCAAGTACCTGGCACGGGAACAGGTGAAGAAAGGGGGAGAAGGAGTGAGGTGGAGCAGGTGGTGTGTAAACAGCAGTATGCTTCCACCTGGTCCCCATGAAAGGCAGTGCCCCCTGCTCTTTTGGTAGTGCTGAGATGGCCTGCTCTTTGCCCCAGGCCCTGGGGGCCCAGGCAGTGGGGCTGGGAGCCCTTCCCTGATAGCCTCTGCTCCTTTGTTTGGGTGTGGGGGTGGGGGTGCAGGGGGTGCAGCCTCTTGGAGTTTTTCTGTGACCCTTTGTGTTCCAAAGAAAATACCACCAACAAAGCTCACTGTGTAGAACTTTTTAAAAGGATGGGTCCCAAAGTAGAGGTTTGGGGCAATGTTTATTCATGCAGGTATGTACGCCCCTTTTACCAGAAAGTCATTTTTAATGCCATGTACTCATGACTAATCATTTTCTCCACCTTTTTTTTTTTTTCCAGATAGGACATGGTTATGGGTCAAGGTTCTTCTGCCTTTCCTGTTTCCTCTTTCAATGGGAAAAACATGTTATCTTTCCATGTCTCCAATGGAATTGAACTTTTCTTGTCAAGTACGCGTCTCAGGGAAAAACCCCTTGCTATTAAAAGCCTGCTTCCTCCTATTCTTTAGTTCCTGGTACGGTGGAGGTTGTTTGCACCCTCTGCTTCTTCTACTTTCTGAGCTGGAGAGTATAATGATTTGTTTGATTATTACTTGAGAACTCTATGTTTATCTTCAAACTACAAAGACAATTTTGCTTTTAAGATGCAATCACTTTTCTTTCATTTTCTCCATTTTACCAGCTTCTAAAATAAATATTATAGTTACACACTTGTTGACAATATATTAGTAGCATGATTGGGATTTTTCAAATAATTTAATGCTCGATTAGACTAGTAAATGATTTTAAGTTAGAACCGATTACTTTGAAACAACAACAAATTGTTTCTCCATTTTCAAAAGATCTAATGGTAAGGAAGAAATTCCAGCAAATACTATACAGTCAATATTTTTATGTCATTTTCTCATAGTAAGTTCTCAGCCTGCTGGTAAGAAATGTTTGGGGCAGAGGTTGTTATCAGGTGTATTTTTTGTTCTTTAGTGGAAAAATAAATTTTTGCCTGGTGTGATTTCTAGCCAATTTTTCATAAGTCACAGAAAGGTTTGTTTATCCATTTTATGTCAGTGAATCACTTTCTTTTAGCATCCTTCCAGTGATCAAAGAGCTTGTTGTATTTCTAGGGATTTTACGTTAAGCTCGCCTGAGTCCTTCAACATTTCATCATGTGTGCTTCAGCCAAACAGCTGAGATTTGGACAGTATCAATATCTTCTTTGGACCTGTGTGAAGTGACAGCTTTAAAGGAGCTTTGTATGCAGAGAGGTCCTTCTTTCATGTTGAATAAGAAATTAAATGAATAAGTTTGATGTGCTAGGGCTGTTCTGAGAATGTCAGCACAAGCCTACGTAATTTTAGATCTCGGAGTGCACCCCCCGCCAGGGTCGTTTGAAAAGCCACAGGAGACGCTGGGGTGGCAGCAAAGACTGGGGGAGCTGCCGGCATTTACACGTGGGGGGGATGGCAGGGATGCTTAACCTTCCAAATGCGAGGGAACCTGGTGCCATCAAAATGCCACACGGGCAACTGTTGAGAAGCACTGCGACTGTCGGCCATAAAACATTTGCGTATAAAAGATCTATGCATCTAGTTTCACTCCCTCAGGAGAGAAACCTGAGTGTCCACATCAATTTTTTTAAGTGTTTTACTTTCACCCCTGCCCCACATTGCAGCAGTTTTTCGTCAGAAACCGCAAAGACCCCGAGATACACTTCCTTATTTCTAAAGTGACTTTCTTAGTTGTGACTCAAATCAGTTTTCAGTGGGGAGACCAGCACTCTTGTCCTCCACTAGCAGAATCTCCCGTTCGAAATTGTTGAGCCGGCAGTCAGCTTGTCCTCTGGCCTGGCTTCGGAAGTGTGCGTGATAGAGCCGGGCAGTCAGAGCTGCCCGTTGCGCAATGCTGGTATCTCCCCATGATAGCAAGAAGCAAACATGAGACGACATGGAAACATGGGTGAATTTGGACCCACTTTTAAAAATTTTCCCTGCTTTTGCCTTTTGGCTCGGTTTCTCTGAGGGAGCATGTTCCACTAAGAAGTATGTGGAGCCGCTGAGCTGAAGGAGGGTCCAGCCCGCACCCCGATGGCAGGCGTGGACATTAGGAGAGTTTTTCCTGAAAGCTCTCACCACCGAGTGGGGAGGACAATTTCACTAATAAAGGACACCCCGAGCTTTGCAGCGTGAAGTCACATTGAAACCACCCTCTCTCTAACGCCTTCCTGGCTCCCAGAACAGAGCTTGAAGTTCAGGGCACACAGCCTTCAGAGGCTCCTCCCGGGCAGCCTTCAGCATGCGTCCCTCAAGCTGCCGTTAGCTGAGACTTAAAAGAGACCTCTGTGTGCAGGGACTCTGCTGCTTCCTGACGTGGGCACTTCTCCAGAGCAGGGCCCTATCTGCTTTACCTTCTTGTCATTCCCAGGGGCTAGTCCTGGGCGGAGAAGGTGTTCTGAAAATGTTTTCTGGGTGAGTGGAGAAAGGAATGGGAAGTAGCCTAAATCCAAAAGTTGGATTTCCCCAAATCGTTTTTAGAGTTTTAAATGGTACCAGTTATCTGTTTTCCCCTCTCTAAATGCCTCTCGTTAGGTGGATATTTTGGATACTCATTAATTCATTCAGTGACAACGCAGCAGGTGGGTAGGGATTGTGTGGTCGTTTTCCAGCCCTCAAGGAGTGCAGGGGATGTTAAAAAAAAAAACAACAAAAAAAAACACAACATCAGCCCTGAGCGCAATACAATTGTCACACCTGCTAGGAAGGAAAAAGAGACGATTTAACCAACCACATGTGGGTCCAGGGACAACTTCCCTGAAGAGTCACAGTTAAATGGCTGTGAAAGTGGGAGTCAGCCAGGAGATGTGGGAAGTGCTCCCAGCCCAAGAAAACAGCTCGGATGGCGGCCCTGAGACTTGCGGACAGACTCGTGGAGCTCTAAGGAAGC
>PVKH010039696.1:0-11154 GCA_004027955.1 Chaetophractus vellerosus | reverse complement strand
TGATGACCAATTACCTAGAAATAACATTCCAAACAAAATGCACTTCTTCATAAGAGCCAAATATTATTCTGTTGGCATGAGCTTCTTTGGCCTTGTAATAAACAGAATACTCTATCTCCTGGCCTTTCTACACCTCTACAATCCAGAAATGGTCAAGATCAGAATACCTAAGTATTCTGGAGATCATTTCTAGATCATCAAAGAAAAACTGACTCAGTGCAACTTTTGGTGTCAAATATATCTTCTTACATTGATATGTTATTTCTTTGAGATTGGCAATTGCTGTCAGTCACAGAAGGAAAGAGAAAGCAGGGCAGCTGGTTAACTAGAACAGAGATTTCTAGCTTTACCTGACCATAAGAATCACCTGGGGGCATTGGCCCATCAAATTAGAATTGCTTGGGTAGAGACCTTAAAATCTGTATTTTTAACAAGCATGCCAGGTAATCCTTATGAACTGGTTAGTGGACAACACCAAACTAGAAAATAATGGTATCCACTTCCTAGGATTATATTCAGAATTAAATGGAACTATATAAAGCTCTTGGCACAGTACCTGGCACATAGTAGGTGCTTAGTAAGTTTGTTAGTTGTTCTTATTCTTATTGCTACTTAATTATTAATATAACATTCCAGACCCTAGGCATACAATAGTTACTATATGGACAACTGCGATTTAAAAAGCAGAGAGCAAGTATTCTGGGATGGAAGAACTACCCATTACTCATTTCTTTTTTTCTTGTTAATTTCTTCCCTGTTGTCCCGCCAGCATAGTGGGTCTCAAGGTATGGTCCCTGAACCAGCAGCATCAGCATCACCGGGAAAATTATTAGAAATGCAAATTCTCAGGCCCTGCCCATTTCAGACCTACTGAATGAGTATATCATTAGGGGTAGGGCACAGAAATCTGTTTTAATTTGTTTTCTTGGTGATTCTAAGGCTGGCTATAGTTTGAGAACCATTGCCCTAACATCTTGCTACTCATAATGTAGTCCTCGGACCAGCAGCCTCTGCATGTAAGAAATGCAGGATCTCAGACCCTATCCCAGACCTATAAATCAGATTCTGCATTTTAATGAAATTCTCAGGTGATTCATATACACATTTGAGAAACACTGTCCTATCCCATGGGAACTTCAGAGATATACAAGATAAAAGGGAACTAAACTATTATTGTTTTGATTGCTGTTAAATGGCATTTCTAAGTACATACTAGGTACTATCCTTTACACAGGTTACCTTGTTCATCCTCACTAAACCTACATGATAGATATTTTTATTCCTATTTTATCAGATTAGAAAAACTGAGGCTTAAACCGGTAAAGTAAACTTGCTGAAAGTCACAGAGCTAAGTAGTAGAGCTAGTCATTTCTGTCTGACCCAAAGTCTGAGTTCCCTTCTCCATGGTGCCTTTGGGTATGGCTAAGCAGACCCCACCTGCCTGCTGGTACAAATGGAACAACTTCAAAAGAGAGGCAGTCCCAATTTATGAACAAGCAAGCCTCCAAAAGTGTTGTTTCTAAGTTTGTAACTCGTGAAGGAACTGCTCGTAGAAACTATGTACACTATGGCTTCAACAGGAAAATACACTGAGTTAGAGTACCAGGCGGCAGCAGCTCCCTACAGGGTCAATACACCCGGGCTCCGGGAACTTGTCAGTACTTCATTCATATCAGCATAAGAGAAAACACCTCCAAGGCAAATCCCTCTCCAGATGTCATAGCTTTATAAAAAGCTATAAAAGATTTATTGAGTACCTCCTATGGAAAACGTACTGTGCCTGGTACAATGGGTGATAAAAGCTGAAAATGCCCCATGCCTCAAGCAATGCACAGTCCAGTAAGGGAGGTAAAGCAGAAACGCACACACACACAAACACATATGTACACACATATACACTCTTACCTAAAATCCAAGGTAGACAGTGGGAAGTGAAAAAGAGAAATGCTATGGAAATTCAGAGCCCAAGGATCAAGGAAAACTTCCTGGAGGAGGTGCTATCTAAGCTGGTCTGGAAGGAAAGGCAGAATATGGATTAGGCAAAACTGGCACTCCTGGCAAAGGAGAAGAGTATGAGCAAAGGCATGGAAGTAGGAAAGAGAAGGTCATGTTGTAGAACTGCAAGTTCTCCATTTGGTTGAAGTGAAAGGTTTACTTAATTTGGGTGTGGGAGATGAAACTAGAAAGGCAGGTCTTCCTGAGCAGAGAAGACTCCAAATGCCAGGTTGAGAAATCAGAACTTTACTTTGTACATATGGATAGAGCTTCTTTACATTACTCATCATATTACATTGAAACAAGGTTTCATTTTTTTGAATTAGGTATTATTTTCAAGTTTGCTTCCTCCATTAGATTCAATTCAAATGACTCTGAGCATTAATAGATGCTCAAAAACTTCTAAGTGTATGAACAAGGGAAGGAATAAATGAACACAATAACAAGGAGCTGAGGGCTTATGAAGAGAGAGAAGTGGTCTATGTGTGTTACAGTATGGAAAGGAATATGGTAAGGGAAAGGATGGTGAGGGCGTGGTTGGAGATAAGAGATCTAATGGTTAGGAGGATAATGTGATTGGACAGATAAGAGGCAGGCAAACAAGAACAGTGGAAACAAACAGAAAGGAAGGGAAGAGAAAGACACAGCAGAGATATAAGCTAAAGGACCTGGAAAGTGATTGGCAATGGAAACAAAAAGAAGGGAGACCAAGTCTCACTGAAGTTTGGACCCTGGGTGACTGGAAAAGTGACAGTGCCATTGGCAAAATGGGAAGTCAGATGGAAGAGCAGGTTGTTTTATAGATACCACGTCATTTGGACCTCACGACCCTGGGGATATGATCACCATATTTCTCTGAACTCATCTTCCTATTCTTGACCATGCTCACTCTGTTTGTGCCACGTCAGCTTCATTGTTGTTTCTCAAACGTGTCAGGCCTGCTCCCGCTTTAGGGCCTTCGCATCGGGAGACTCTTACCCCAAATATCTGCATGGCTATGTCCCTCCAACACCACATCTTTGCTCAAATGTCGCTGTCTCTATGAGGCCTATTAAAACTGCAACCTCTGTTCCCCGTGGCTTTCTGGCAGTTTACTACCCATCCTGGTTGGGGTGGGCCGCGCCTTGACAGGGGTGGCCTCTTCAAGGGGCCCTGCTTGCAGTGGGCTCACACCCACAGGAGTGGATTACGTTTGAGAGCATGTTTTCTGGGGCATACATGGCTCCAAATCATCACAAGTGGCTTCTGTTTCTTCATTAAGTTTTTGGTATTTTTCAAAATTTTCTACATTGAACAGGTATTTTCAATTGGAAGTAATAATCTTTACTCTTCTGTAGAGCCTAGGTTTTCTGCATTGAAATTGTATTTTTATGACACAGTTCTACCACTTGCTTCCCACCAAATAGCTACAAATCCTTTGTTTTATGGTGCATCTTTCACTTGGCATGGATGCATCATCTGTTTAAGTCCAATACGATGATCTGGTTCTTCAATAGCCCTCAACAACTAAAATAGCACCTTACTTTGGCACATGAATACATGTCAAATAAAAGTATCAGTTTATTAAAAACAAAAATTAAACAACTGCAACCTCCAGAATTCCCAAGGTCCCTTACCCTGCTCTTTTTCTTTCTTTTTTAAATTGCACTTACCTTCTAACATACTATATACTTTTACTACTTACCATGTTTATTGTTTAGTGTCTGTCTCCCTCACCAGCATGTAAATCCCATGAACAATGATTTTCTATTTCCCAAATGCCTTGAATAGAAGCTGGCACAACATGGACTTTCAACAAATAATTATTTAATGAATTACCCCCATTATATAGTTGAGGAATATGAAACTTAGAGAAGTAATGCAACTTTCCCTAACTAACACAGATGCCAGTCAGTAGTGGGAGCCTGAATTCAAACACAAATCTATTCAACTCCAACTTCTACTCTACTAGGCTGAGCCTCAGTTCAGACAGGCTAAGTCTGAGGAGCCAGTGGCCCATCTGGAAGGCAGTGGTGAGCAGGCAGTTAAAAATGTGGGATGAGAGCCAATGGCAACTATCCCCACAAGACAGTAGGCTTGGCCTGGCTGGGGGAAAGTTCATGTGTGAAAGCCCTGAACTTTTACCTGCAGCCTGAGAAACACGCAGTCCAGCCAGAGAGTCATGGAGAAAACCAGTGGTTTCATTTTCCAAGTGCAAGTTTAAAGAATCAGGCCAGCTTCTCCAGCGAAGCAGCTCCTAATTTTTCCAACTATCTAGATTGCCAAATTACAAATTTATCTTCAGGGGAATGTATTTATAAAGGAACCTGTTCCATTTCCCTTTTTACCACCC
This sequence comes from Chaetophractus vellerosus, assembly GCA_004027955.1. Lineage (NCBI taxonomy): Eukaryota > Metazoa > Chordata > Mammalia > Cingulata > Chlamyphoridae > Chaetophractus > Chaetophractus vellerosus. Next base: position 6,827 of record PVKH010039696.1, on the reverse strand, counting down.
ATCCAGTGGATCTGCACTTGGTTTAATTGCCACTCTGATCCCCCTGCATAATCTATACATCACAAGGTTCACATTTACAGTGCAGTACATTAATGCTCTGGAGTTGCTCAAAATAAACGGGTTTGGAAAAGTGTAATTATTTCCAGCAAAAGAGTTGGTTCTGCATTTTGACAGTCATCTGATGCATTATTATACTCAGTGCTAAATTATGAAACTGCAAAATTAAAAGAAAACATTTTTTTATTTCAAAAGTACCCATTATTAAATTATAAAGCAGGCCATTTATGATGAGTCAGTCCCAAAACAGAAGGATAACAATAAGACTACAGGAAGCTTGTCATTTTCATATCACCTCTGATATCCATAACCCAAGACCATTGTGTAAACTAAATGAGATAACACAGGTAAAACAACTAGCCCAGTGCCTGTGACATAATAGGTTCTCAATAAATGTTAGTTTTCTTCTTAAATTATTATTATTTTACGGGCAACAGAATTTACAAACTACCTCAACCTGTTCATTTGTTCATGCACTCCATGATTCCACCATTGCCAAAGAGCTCTCAGCCCTGTCGGGGAAAGTCAAATAAACAGATAATGCCCGCACAGTGGGATGAGTGCTAAGAAAGAGGGAGATAAAAGGTGTCACAGGAGTCCAGAGAAGAGTCATTGCCCCAAGGAAGGCAAGACCTGAATTGCACTAGAAAGGGGAAGAAGAGGTGAGTGGAGTGTGGGGAAAAGTGTTCCAGAGAGAACAACACATACAAAGGCCCAGAACCAAGCGAGAGCAGATGATGGGGGGGAACTGCCCTCATAACTAGCCTAGAATGACCAGTACAGGGTCAACGATGGCATTTAGACCTGTAACCGCCTATCTGAAGTAAAGTGACAGCAGGGAGTGGCTGAGCACGTCTCCTGCAGCCCCTCCACCCTAACCCAAATTCCCAGGAAGGAGAACTCCAGTACCAGCCATCGAGCCTCATGTGGTTGGTCTCAAACATGAGATAGGAAAGCACTCGCCTAGAAGAGGACTTGATGAAATCTAAGCTACCCAGTGGCAAGGTCTGAATGTGCTCAGTCAGCTGCACTTCAGGAAATGGCACGTCCTTGGGAGGCAGGGCAGATCACTTATACCCAGAAAAACCGCTCCTGTCCACAAAGGACAAAATGTGAAACGATTTACGTTGGCCTTCAATTATTAAGCAAGCCCAAATGAGCTCTGGCAGTAAGACAGATCATGCACATTCACAGAGAGGACTCTGGTGAGCCAGCCTAAATTGTCTTGGGGTTATTCATCAAGGCACCAACAGACAGGGGGAGGTGGAGGAGTCTCTCAGAGATCTCAAGGGTCCTACGGCTACCCAGAGCTTCCGGAGAACCCTAGGAAGAAACATGGAGGTCCAGAGCAGGAAAGAGAAACTTTAAAAAAAAAAAAAACCCAACTCTGCAAAAAAATAGATATAGATATAGATATAGATATATAGAAATAACATAGTCCATACTGGCAAAGATCTCATTAACAATTTTTTGCTCCTTGGGGGACATTTTCACACTGGTCAGTGTTTGGCTTGCTGTGTGGTACTTAGGAGCTTACTCAGTTGTCTTCATGAGGGTATTTTTCAGTCCCCTGGGAACAAGCAGTAAGCTGTGGTGAAGCTCTGGAATCACTCCTGGCTTCAAACACTGCTCTACTATTTACTAGCTGTATGACATTCAGTCTCCGTTTCCACCTCTATAAATGTAGATTCAAGGAGTGGTTGTGAAAATTAAATGAGATAACTTACCATGCATCTGGCACAATGCACACAAGAGGGGTTCACTGAATTTTGCTCCTTACTCTCTTTACCTCTTTTCTGTATCCCTGAAAAATTAGAATGTTTTCCTGTCTGGATCCTGGGTCCACCTCTTTAAATTTCTGATCAAAGCAGGTATCCTTTGGAGCCTCTGCCTGGCTGAACACTAACTTCTGTGTGGGGGTCACCCTAACAAGAAGCAATTTGGGTAATGATCCCAGGGCCAGCCCCTCCCCACCTCTCCTTTCTCTGACCTCTTACAGTCCCAGCCCACCAGCTTATATTTCAGCTGCGCTCCTCGTGAGCTGACTCATCTGTGAGGTCTGCCTGTTTCCTCACCTGTACAACCTTCTCTCCTCATCAGTGGATTCCTGTCTACTGGTCCAGCCCTGCCATAGGCCTAGGGATCACCCTCCAGGTCTAGCCAGGCTCTTGCCACTCACCTGGTTTGGGCTATGAGATCCCAAGCCCCTGGAGAGCAGGGGCCATAGTTCGGTGCTCTCTGCTTGGCAAGCAGTACAGGATCCAGCACAGGAGAGGCTGGCCAGAGCTGGTAGGGTGAGAGGGACACAGTGCCAGAGGGCCCAATCCTGGGACATGTTCTTAGAAGTTCTGTCTTGAGGCCAAGAAAAAATTTCCTGGGATGGAAACACTCCAGGAAGCCTAGGCAATGACAAATGAGCTGAGCACAGGCAATCTCCAGAGGCTCCTGGTACTCCATAAGCCCTCACCCTCTCAGGCACATTCCTCACACGCTTGGAACAGTTTATGTGAATGGGGCCTGGCCGAGGGTAGAAGTAGTCCAGGCTTGAAAGAAAGGCACTGCAGAGGGACTGATAAGAAGATAGAGAGTGGAATAAAAGATGACTGGGGTTTTGAGTCCTGGTCACAGGAGAAAACAACTTAATTTAACACATATTTAGTGTCTACTCTGTGCCAAGCCTGGTGCTGGGGATGAGGGGGGTGGCAGGGAGCATACAGCCCCAGCTCCTCCTCCCCCCCCATAGCACCCTGAGTACCTTCATCACTGCGCTCAGCATCCTGGACTGACACTGTGACTTACTTGGCTCACCTTCTAGACCACAAGCTCCTTGAGGGAAGAGACTATGGCTCACTTTAAATCTACAACATCTAGCACAGTGCCTGGCACAAAGCCCAGCCAATTTCCTAATGTGTAGTGTGGACATAAGAATGATCCCTACACCCAAAGAGGAGGAAATGCATAAATGCTCGTAAAGCCCTTACTTAGCCCAATGACTGAGTTACAGTCAGCACTCAACAATGGCTAGCAAGTATTACTATTGCTAAGCAGATAACAAATGCTTGATAAATTTGGGGTAAGAGACAGGGATAAACATTCAAGCAAGTGATTACAAAATTATGGAATAAATAATATATCAAGAATACATCTGAATTACTATGAGAACAGAAAGGAGAGAAAGCATTTAATTTTGCCCAGGCATATATGGAAAATATGAAAAGGAGGAGTTAATGCTTGAATTAAAGCCTGAAGAACTAAAACCAAGCCAAAAGAAGGGCATGTACAAAGGCACAGAGGCAGGAAAGAGAATCTGGAGCGTTCAGAAAGTGCAAGTCCGGCTATGAGCAGGGTCCATACAAAAAGAAGTCGTGACACCCAAGGTTCAAGAGATCAGTAAGAGACAGAAATTCTGTGTGTGCTTGGTCAAAAAAAATGTACTTCCAAGAGACACTGAAGAGTCACTAAAGGGTCTGAGCAAGGGAATGAATGACATGGTCATCCTGGTGGCTGTGTGGAGAGTGGAACAAAGGGCGCAAGGCTGGGGGTAAACAGAGGGCAGTGAGGGGAGCTGATATGGGCTGGGTGAGGAGGGGTAGGGAGGATATAGGGATGGGGGTGGAGACAGGAGAAAATTTTAGATAGCCCGCTCAAGGAACTGCATAGAAACTGAGTCTCAGAAAAACTTCAACAGCCCTTGGCACTCCTGAAGGCTCCTTCATATGAGGTATGGGTCTATGAGTGAGACAAACCACTTTCTCTCTCTGTTTGCTGCACTACAATTTGTGCAACAACAGAGAAGCATAAATATGGAAAATTCCAGCTGAAAGCTTTGACCAGAATGAGCAGGTCTAGAGATCACAGTCACCACTGACATTTGGACAAAACCACCCACTACAGGCCTGGGATCAGGGCCAGCGCTTTTCCACTCACATGCAAACTTGGGACCAAAGTTTTAGCAACACAACCTTTCAGGTGGGCTTTTTTCTTTTTTAAGCCATTTACTGGAACCCAAGGTCCTCTGAGTACTTCAGAGAAATAACTTGTATCTAATTCGTTCTTAAATGAAAAAAAAACGATAGCCTCTTTGCCCTACTTGTCTGGGCATCAGCAAAAATATGCAGTAAATAAGTTTCTAGCATCCCAGAAGTCTGTCTCACACACATACACTTGTGACAAGGAAAGGAAAGGAATGGGAAGGGAAAGGGCAAAGGAAAAGGAAAGGGAGAGAGAAAGGGAAAGGAAGGGAAGAGAAAGGAAAGGAAGAAAGAAGAAAGGGAAGGAGGGTTCAAGGCCATCTCTGACCCCTCCTGCTAAATACAAAATGGTTGCTTTTGCTTTTTCCTTCCTTGGTTTCAATCTAATTAGAGAGAAAGAACTAATGAGCAGGCAGCAATGGTGCTTGGTTCAGCTGTTCCACACTCAAGTGTTTCTTCCTTATTAAAAATAAATAGACCCAAGGGCTCAATTTGGTAAAAATGCACAAAGAGAGGCGAATTGCCTTTAAAAAAATGTTTTGCATTAAAAAATCTGTTTAATAAGTACCAAAAATCAAATGTACAACAGCAAGATCCCTGTCAACATATGTCTGCATTTTCAGAAGTGCCTTCAAAGACAGAACATTAGGAGGAGACTCAAAAGACCTGAGCTCTAGTGTCAGCTCTGCCATTTACCAGCTCTGAATGTATAATCTTGGGCAAAGTATCTAACATCTCTAAGCATCAGCTTCCTCATTGTCAAACTGATAAAAATTTCCTGCCTATCTCACAAAGTCTGGGGAAAGAACATATTGGGAAGTGTCTTTTAAACTCTAATGCATTTTGTCAATACCTACTCAGTCAAAAAATATTTACCGAGGGCCTACTAGATTCCAGGCACCGTTCCCCATCGACTGTCAACATCATTAAATGCAACGATTTCAAATGCAGGCTGGTCTATGGACCCAAGCCAAGTAAGTATCTATTCACTCAGATTTTTCCCCCAGCTGGGGTTTTAGACTCTTGCCTTGTCAGAAGATATCTGATGACATGTCAGCCCGGGAAGGCCTTGGAACATGTTAGCACAAATGATGATGGAGACTATGGCTTCTTACTACATCTGCTCCCATGAGGGCCTGACCCTGAAAAGCTTCTCGGACCTCACTCTTCATAACCACAAGAGAAGATGATGTGCCTGCACAGCTATGTCCTTACGGAATCGGGGAATCTGTACAGCTGGTTCCATACCCTCACCAGGTAATCTTTACCCTCAGGCTCAGTCAGCCCTGTCCACAGACAGGCTCAGTCCTTTAGCCTGGACCAGTCAGTCCTGTCCTGAGTTAGAAAAGATTTGAAGTACCGGACATTAGTAGCTCAAAAGCAAGCTCTGTGTGCTGCCATCCCTAACCTGACCTTGTTCCTTGGTTTTCATCACTGGAAATCTGCCTTTTTCCAGAAACCATGCTCTGCCCGAGGTCCCACAAGGATGACCTGAATTGTTTCCTCTATCTGATGCCCACCTATTAACCTGTTCCACCAAGACCAAAGTCCTGCCTTGCTATTACTCTAAGAGATTGTCTTGATCCAGAGCTGGAAGTCTCCTGAGACTAGAGCTCCTAGGAATTCATCTTCATGCCCCCCAGTGCACAGCTCAGTGTCTAGCATGTTGTAGGCACATAATAAATATTTGTAGAATGAAAGTTTGCCCGCTTGCCTAGATGATTCCAAACTGCCTGCTCACATGTACCTCCCTGACTCACAGGACATCCTTGATGGACAAACCATTGTCTGTTGCCATGTTCTCTGGCTGCTGTGCTATTCCTACAACTCCAGGCCCCTGGTGGGGTTTCTGGGTAAGACCGGTCTCATTCCTGGTATGCCCTCGAGCACTTAGCGCATTTTAAGTACCAATGTGTTAATCAAGTTCTGAATTCTGATGGTTGACTTAGCATCCCAGACCCCCCTTTTGTTCTTAGAATCTGAGAGTTAGTCAAGTCAAAAGACTCAGTTTGGGCCATTTGGCACCTTCTGCCACCACCCACTTCCACTCACTTGTCCAGTATGGAAAGAAATCAAAGCCCATTCAATAAGCACTGCTGACACCAAGCATGGTGTGAGGGAGGCTTTGTTCAAGATCCTGAGATTGATACAGAAAATGTCTCACTGAAACCTAAGAAAGAAGGGCTCTAGATTAAAACATCAAGTTTTGGCTCTGTGAGGCTGCTTAAAATGTGACCATGCAAGGAGGAAATCTTATTTCTACCTCTTTAAATTTCCAGATCAGCAGAGAAAAAGTGCACACATCACACAAAAGGAAAGCAGTAATCTGAGATTTAGCCCTGGTCTCTTCCACTGATTTGCTGTGTGACCTCAGGCAAGTTACTCTCCTCTGGGTGTCCATATCTTCCTTTGTAAAGTCACAGGCTTAGGCTTGGTGTTCCCGTTCTTAGGCCCCTGCCATGCGTGACATTCAGCAATTTCCTTGCTACTACTCAAAGGATGGTTCTCAGAAGACAACATCAGCATCATCTGGGAGTGTTTAGAAATGCAGAGTGGACCTACTCACTCAAACCTACAGAATCAGACTCTGCAAATTTAACAAGGGTCCCCAAGTGATTCATATGTACTTAAAGTTTGAGAAACACTGTTCTTCAGCTTCTCAGAAAGACCCAGGATGACCTGATCATCCAGGATGATCTTCTGCAAGAAGCTGGAAGAAGAATGAGTCTGTCATAGGACTTTGCTGAATGTGATTAGAAGCAGCTGGCCAGTAGTATGGACCAGGGAGAAATGCTGCCG
>PVKH010039695.1:0-11163 GCA_004027955.1 Chaetophractus vellerosus | reverse complement strand
AGTGAAAGAAAAATATTTGATAAAAATCACTCACTTCTGATTGGAAAAAAAGTTCAGGGAAATGTATGCTAATCAGTGTAGTGGATATATGTAAGATCTATCATTGTTCTTCTTGATTTTTTACTGAAAAGAAGATTCTGAATTCAGAAAGGTCTAGAGAATAGACAGGACTTCTGTGAAAGTAAACCAGGGACCTTCCTGAGCCTTAGAAAGGGATTCAAATTTGTGTTGCACTGGAGTCTGAAGGTTAAATTTTGGTGTTAACTAAAAGAAGATATTTGTAATAAATAAATGATAGTGTGTTTGTACTTTTTGAACTCAAATCTCAAGTATATAGAATTTTAAAATGTTATCTATGTATTCAACAAATTATTGAAAATCTACGACATACCAAGCACTGTGCTAATATCAGCTTTGCTGACACTAACTCCTTGGAGACTGAAACTTGCCATTAGGAAATCCTTAGCAGTTAGAACATTGCCTGGAATATGGTGTATACTTCATAAGTGTGTGTTGAAAGACAGGGAACTCTCTCCCTATCCTCCAACTCATTCTTTGATAATAGATAAGAAATCTTGAACTTGGGACCAATTTCAATCTTAGATGAGTGAAGTTTCCAGTATCTCAAAGAACAGATATACCAAACATTTTAACAAATTGGTCCATTCAAGATAGAATTAAAACATGACTCATTCAAAATAAGCATTTGTTGAATATCTGCTGTATGCAATACATTGATAAATCATAATTATGATATAAGACATCCAATATTATCTTCTGGGTGGCCTCAGATATGATCCCCTCAGAAACAGAACAAGAAGGGAGGCAACAGTAGGGAGGAAAGGCAGAATCAAGACAAAACTAAACCCACTTTAGAAGGAGGGAGTCTGGGGAGCAGATTCCTACCCAAAGTATTTTTGAAGAGGAAGCCCAGGTAGCCCAGACATAGTGTTTGAGGATTCACATCTTACAGTAGAGGTTCTGGAACTTGTTAGCACCAATTAGGCTCCAATCAGGAAGGCAGAGTAAGGAAACCAGGAGATGGCTGTACTCTGTTGTTGAACAAGAAATAACTGATTTATAAGAGATCTAAAAATAAAAAGTAAGACTCCAAGCAGCAGGATGGTCCATTCCCAGGACAACTAATCCATCCAGTCAAATAATATTAAAAGTTAAAAGTCAGGACTCCAGTTCTAGAGAAAGGGGGTTAGAACAGTAGACAGGGATGCTACTTACATTGAAAGAGAGGGAAATCTGGATCAAGACCCAGATCTGAGGACGGGAACAAAAAAGTGGGGAGAGGATGATAAGTAAAAGTAATTGGCCCTCAGAGCTGCTCAGACACCCAGAGTTCTTCCCTTGTGCAACAGATCCCAAGTCTATGGGCAGAAAAGAACACAGTAGAGCAGGAGAGGGAGTATGATACAGGGATAAAGAGGTTGAAATCAAGATCCCAGTATTCAAGTCTAGAATATTGGCTTATAGAGGAAGGTAGAGAGAGGGGAGCCATGGTAAAGGCTACTAAGGAACGCATAGGCCCTGTGAAGATTAATTCAGGATCTAGGGATAATGTGGGCCCATAGCCAGAAGCTGTCAGGGATCTTAACTTGGAGTAACTGGGAAAAACAGGAAAGGACAAGAAATATATTAATATCCACTGAAACGAACACAATTTAAAGGACCTTATGCACTCCCCTTCAGAAATTTCTCACACTGGACCCTATACTCTTTTAATTTAAACTTTATTGTTTTCTCCCATTCACATGTAAATGTCTGAAGAGATTTAAAGGCAAACCATCCACAACAGTAGTGTTACTGAGTAGTTGTAACAGAATGGGCTCAGAGTTCGCTGAGACAATGGATGGTGAAGAGGCTATGCTTCCTACCCAGGCTCCTGACTTAATCCAGGTGTCAAGATCTGTAGAGAATAGGAAGTTAAGGCTTAAAATGTACAGTTTCTCTTTGGGACAGTAGAAAAGTTTTGGTAATGGATGGTGGTGTGGTAGCCCAATATTGTATATGTGATTAACAGCACTGAATTATGTATTTCAGTGGTTAAGAGGAGAAATTTTGTATATATGTTACTAGAATTTCAGAAATTTTTAAAAATCCATGGAACTACATAACGCAAACAATGAACCTTAACTTAAACCATGGACTATAGTTAATAGTGCAATTATAAAAATGTGCTTTCATCAATTGTAATAAATGTACCAGAGCAATGCAAAGTGTTACTAATAGGGTGGTATATGGGAATCCTGAATTTTATACACGATTGTTCTGTAAATCCACTTCTCTAATTAAAAAATTCAAAGGCTACTCCCTGTCCTCTGTTTTGTCCAAACTGAATTAGCATCTTCAGGGTATTATTATGTCTTTTATCACATTAACTTTCTTCCACAAAAGAAAACTCTAGATGACATAAATGTTTGATTAGAAGCTGTCATATATTCCAATATGAAATGTTCCTTCTCAACCAGAGCTCATGAAATATACATCAAACAAATTCGTTGTACAGCATAAAACAAATTTCAATACTCCTCTTCAAATAAAATAATAACAGCTTTAGACTTTTTCTAATTCCTATAATTGGCTTCCAGAAATAGTTATTATAGCCAATGTACACATAGATAGATGCAAATTCAGTTTTCCAATAAACCTAACCGCCAGCCCTGTGAATTCCAAAGATCAAGGATGATAATGTTTCTTTCTTTTGGAGGGGATGTGTGAGGGGGGAGGGACTTTTGCCCCATTTATCTTCCTAGGGGACATTTGACTGTGGTATTTTCCAGTCATCTTACTTATAAGATTTTGCTAAACAATACTTCATAATCCATTTTATTAATAACCTTAGTTTCCAATTACACAAAAAGTATGGTACAATAGGTTTCAGCCCTAAGGTATCATCTCTTTTCTATCTACCCTCACTCGTAGGCAGTCTCATCCCATGTCACAGCATTAAACATCATATCTAGGAATAAAACTGGCCATTTATATTTCCAGCCCAGACCTTCTCCTGAACTCTAGATTCATCTGTCTAATCACCTACTCAAAATCAGTTTGAGATAACTTAAACTTTTTTTTTTAGATAATTTAAACTTATGTACAAAACTAAAGTGATCTTCTCCCAAAACCTCCTCCTCCCTCATTAATCTCCAATTCTGTAAATGGTGCCTTCATATTCTAGTCTGGAACAAAATCCTTGGGGATATCTTTGACTCTTCACTTTCTCTAACATTTTATATCCAGTCCATCACCAAATCCTGCCAACACTTATTTGGAAGTACTTCCAGAATCTGACCACTTCTCCCTAGTTCCACACTAATCCAAACCCCTAATATCTCTCCTTGAATTGCAACAGCCTCCTAATTAGTCTTCTTGCATTTACCTTTGCTTCCACTCAGTCTATACTCCACAAATTAGACAGAATAAGACTTCTACTGAAAGTGTGTCACCTCTCAGCTGAAAACACTGCAAAGGTACTTGGATCACTTTGAGAGTAAAAAGTAAAAGTTTTACTATGGTCAATATGTGTTGTATGATCTGGCACCTCACTACTATCTTAACTCATTACCTCCCCTCTCCCCCTTTTTCACTCTCCTCCAGCCGCTGGTCTCCCTGCTGTTCCCTGACCAAACCAAGCATGGTCCAACTTCAAGGCTTTTTTACTACTTGCATTCTCAGTCTTATTTCATTTACTCCTTAAAGTAATTCTATGGCATTGGTACTATAGTCAACCCTATTTTACTTAGATTGTTTAGAAACTTTCAGGCCTTATCTCAAGGTGGGACCCAGGAATCTGTATTTTAATAAGGACTTCAAGTGATTGTGATGCATGCTAATGTTTAAGAACCACTGCAATGTCTGGAGACATTTTTAGTTGTCATAACTGGGGAACAAAGAGGCAGATACCACTAGCATCCAGCAGGTAGAGGTTAGGATTGCTGCTAAACATATAATGCACAGGACATACCCCATAACAGAGAATTATCTGGCGCAGGATGTCAGTTGTACCAAGTTGGGAAATCCTAGAGTATCATTCAGAAAGAAGGTTCTAGGCACCAAAGGTACTGTTCTATCCTATAGATCAGTGTTTCTCAATAATTTTTATTATTGCCTACATATTCCTACATATGCTTACATATTGCCTACACATGCCTACATATTATTTGACTGCATATGGAGACACAGGTTTACCTTACAGTAGATCCAATGGGTCCATGGTCATTTCCCCTAGTCCTTAGTACAGGTGGAAGAACCTTCACACTGGTTCCTTGACCTCCATAGGTCAAGAGTCATAGTGATAGGAAAAGCCAAATGGAAGCTCTGGAACCCCACCCCACCCCCCAAAAAAACAGTAAGTCAGAAAAAAATAATCCTACTTCCTGTGGCAGAATTAGAGAAATTAACTCCAAAGTTCAACTCACTGATATGGCCATTGCAAAACCCAGATAAATCATGGCAGATAATGGCAGACTATCATATATTTGGCCAGCAGTAACTCCAATCATGGCTCCTGTGCCAGAAATCCTGATTAGGAGAGATCTACTCAGCTTTGACACTTGGTATACTGTTATTGCTCTGAGGAATGCATTCTTTTCAATTCCCAACAGATCTGAGAAACAAAGTTCTTTCCATTCATCTGGGACAGAGATTTACTCTCTTATGTCAGGGCTATTAGATCTCTTTTTCCCTCTTGCTCACAGTAAAATCCAAAAGGACTGAATTATTTTGACATTCCACAGAATATCATTCTGGTCTACATATTGATGGCATGCTAATCAGACTTGGTGAACAGGAAGTGGTCAACTACCCTGTATATCATTATAAGACACATGCATTTTAAAAGATTGGAGATAAACCCTCTAAAGATCTAGGGCCTACTGCTTTGGTAAAGTTTGGAGAGTCCAAAGGTCTCAGGCATGCTGAGATACTTCCTCTGAAGGAAAGGTCAAAATTTTTTTAACATTGTGCCTCCCACAACAAAGATAACTTTTGGGTTATTTGGAAGATTGCCAGTGTCGAATGGGTCCTACAGCAAGGAAGGATTTGCAGTGCAAGCTTCCTATTCTCTCAGGCCCTATGACTCAATCCAATGGGTGCCAAGGGGGTACATGGTAGAAAAGGGTATTGTGTGAAATCTCTGGCAAGCTATTGAGAAGAGTCCAAGTACAAATTTCCTAAGATTCTAGACTAAGGCCATGCATTTTTTAGCACAGAACTACTTAGCTTTTGGAAAGGACTCCCTGGGATGCCACTGAACCCCAGTACAGACTGTCTGACCATAATAAGGTTGAGTATGCCATTGGAAATGCCCATGATGAGGTGGGTATTATCAAAACCACCAGTCATGAAGTCAGGTAGGCATGGCAGCTATCCATTGTACAATAAAAATTAGACTAGCAGGATTTGGACCGATGCAGATCCAGAGTACACAAGTATGAAAGACAAGTAGTTAGTACAGACCCTTATACCATTTTTCTCTCTCGTACTAGATCAACGGAAGTACTGACCAAGAGTGAGGATATAGGAATCTTAATCTCTGGTTTTGTGCCTTTAAAATTGTCAAATTTAAGCCACCACTTCGAAAAAGAAAAAAAACAAAAAGTCTTTCAGAGAAAAGGCTATGAATTTGAGAAAAGGCAATGATTCAGGGAACCAAAAATTTATCTTGCTTTCTGCATGTCTTTGGTTCAATCATTTTAGGATTCATGGCATTTTCTGTGGGGAATGTCATTGCTCTGATAGACCTTTCCCAGGCCAACAGAAAATGGAGAACACTTTAAATTTTCATTAGTTTCATCATGCCTCATCCTGCTTGTCATCCTGCTTGCTTGCTATTAGAGGGCAATTACTTGATGAGCTCTTTTAGAGAAATGAAAATGCTAAATGATATTCACTTAGTGGCAACTAAAAAATCTGATCTCATTTCAGACCCAGAGTTCATGTTGCAGGAGAAACACAGAGAGGGGCTGGCAGCACCTCATCAAGATAGGAAGCAATTGGTTCCTGCTGGGAAAGAATACTGCAAAAAGTCCAAAATAGCATCCTTTGCTCAAAAATCTGATATTTGTTATGCTTGCAGTAGAAGAGAGTGATCATTTCATTGATCTGTAGATTATTTGAACCACCTTCTAATGTTAAAGTAACTAGATTTTTTTATGAAGAAAAATGTCTTAAACATGTCTTTATTCTATCCTTACTTAAAATAAATTCACTCTTAGGTTTTTGGTGCCTGTTTGCAACTTATCATTTTGACTTTCATATGGCTTTCTGCAGCTATTCCATAAAACCCCAGTTTTATTGTTGAATTCTGTGCCTAGACTGATATTCCTTCCTCTTTAAAAGCATAATAAATAGGACTAGCTAAGCCAAATGACAACAGAGAAATTGAACTGAAAACTGTAAGAAGATTCCTCAGAGTCTGCTTAGATAGAATGAAATTGCTCCACCAACTGGACAGGAAACTATGAACCGTTAGCATGTTTAAACTTTGGGGAAACCCTTTTCAGCATTTGTTGCTTGCTTGCATGGGAGATTCAGAATAAAGAGAATGCATGCAATGGATAGCCATCTGCTTTGGGAAATAGGCATTATGCACCTAGGGAAGGAAATGCAAACAGAGTTGGACCCACCCAACAAACAATATGTTCAAGGTGCTCATTGGGGAGATTTCCTTGTGGAAACTGCCTCATAATCCCACAAAAGAATAAGCGTGTTACCCATATGCCTACCCAACCTGTCTGCTCTTCCCAGCATTTCCATTCATCCAAATACAAGAAAGACCATTCCAATTGGAGCAGGATTTCTGAGACAGTCTTATTCTGAAAGTTATTATTTTTAAGGCAGTGATCCAAAATCTGAGTGCTAGAGTAGACTAGTGAAATACCGACAGCTTGAGCCAAGCTAGAGAGTAGGATGTGATTGTACATCTGCTCTGACTTTAATGCCAGCTTTCGTTCCTAACACTAAGCCCTCAGAGAGCAAATAGTGGGAGTGCTTAAAATGGCTACCATATAAATTTAAGCACAGTCAGCTAGTTAAAAATAGACTCATCCAATCTGATATACCGCCATTTTATTAGAAAATAAAGATGAAAATGAATTAGCAGTGGCATTCTCCTGCTCATTCTCCTGTTCATGGAGCAAGTGAAATATTTTACTTGCTCCATGAGTTTTTAATATATTAAATTGAGTGTAGATGGAATTCAAAAATATTAAGCTCATTTGAAAAATAGGGTTTGCTCTATTTAGTAGATAAAACTGTTGCATTAATAGCTGAAGAGGAAAAAAGTTGAGCCATAAGGGAACCCCATACCCACCTGCTATTCCCTAGGTGGATAGCCATTGACAAGTCACTTAACAGATCTAAGTCTCAGGTGCCTTATCTTTAAAGAGAGGAAATTGTCCCAGATCATTTGTATGGGCCATTCCAGCTCTAACAGTCTATGATTATTTGACGACTCCACATTTGCTATTTTGAAATGAGATTTCAGGTTATTTCGTTTTGCTACATGTCAGAGGCAGGAGTTTCTTTATACAACTGAGAACACAGAATTAAATGCTCACCCGGGATACCTTGCCCAGGATCATCTCCATTTGGTTTTGATATTTAACAAACTATTCAGATTTCCTAGTTAAAGAGAGTTAAAATTCAAGAGAGGTGTAACTTATAGCTACATTTGCGCCACTGTGAGCCTGCCTCCATACAAAATGCTTCTCATATGTGGGCTCATTTGATCCTCATGACAACCTGAAAGGAAATAAACTTAGGCACATCAAAAGCTCACCCACTATCTTGGCTTTTGAAAGTGATGGAGGCAGGAATGGCTAGATCCAAAGCCCATACCCTAGGCATCATAGTGATTTGATTTGCAGAAAGACTAAAAGCACTTACGCTGGACACAGCTTTTCAGTCAGAGAATCCAGAAGCTAGAAGTTTAGAAAGGTGTGTGTTGGGACTTCCTGAAGAATGAATCATTGCTAACAAATATTCAGTGAAGTCAAGACAGGCATCTCCAAGAGGAACTACTATTTAGCATTCTCCCAGTTCACAAAATACAGTGGTGGATTTTAAACAGCCACATTGAAATGATAATTTAAGGTATGAACTGTTTAAAAAAGACAAGCAGTTATATCTGGTCCATTGAGATTCATTTTGATTTCATAATAGCTTCAGGAATACAGACCAGTATTCAATGAGCTCAAACTTTTTTTGAGCATGATAAAAGCATAGGTTGAGTTTAAAAGATCAGGCAACAAAAAGAATTTTTCTTTCCTAAAAAGCTTGCACAAAGTGAACAGAATTTCTAGGAGGATCAATTTATTTCTGTAGCTATGACTTATTTTGAGTATCAATGTTATATGAATTCGTCTCAATTTGTGATGGGTTAATATTAATAATTTCCAGTTTGAAGAAATTTAAAATTTTATGAATGTCAGTTTTATGGTGCTTACTAAATACTATAAATTTATATTTATTATTTTTTTATTAATAAGTACCAATAAAATTTAGTTGTTAAAAAAATTATAGGATTTACTATAAAGTTAAGTAGGTCAACGTTTTTGACATTTCTTGATTAATTGCCCTCTAATTGTTCTCACAGAATGTTTCAACGCATCAGTTCTCTATGAGTACTTTGGGAAAAGGTATCATATTTTCTTTTCTTTGTATCTCATGTATTAAAAAGAAGCTCATTAAATATTGTGACGTACATATTTCCTATGCAATTAAATAAAACTCAGTGTGTGGAGAGCATGTGTACCTCAGTGGTTGAGTGCCTGCTTCCCATGTACGAGGTCCTGGGTTCAATCCCCGGTGCCTCCTAAAAGGAAAAAAAAAACAAAAAAACAAAAAACAGAAAACTCCGTGTTTATCTGAAATGTATAAAGCACTCCCCATTGTCATTTAAGCCTCAGTCTCAGATACACAGTGATTAGCAGAAAAGGATGGTAATGACCATAACACAAGAAAACGAACAGGAAATCATCAGGATTTTATATCCCTTGGTCTTGATACAACAAATTCAAACAGGAAAGGAATGGACCTGTTTCTTTGTCAAAGAAGGGAGTGCAATTTATTTTAATCAGTGGCCAAGATAAAGAGAAAAGACAAAAGAAATCCTCCAAAGTGATATAAAAATTACCTGATAATGGACGCGTCACCTTCCATGGATGCAGGGTCCATAGGATCGGTGCACAGGCAGTAGCTTTGTGGGTAATAGTGAAGTTTGCGTAGGGTGTTCACTTACAAAACATTTATGTTATTTAATTTCATTCCCTTCGTGCTATGGAGTAGATAATTGAGGAAATCAAATTCAGAGGGATGAACTAGCTTGATCAAGATTACCTAGTAAGTGATAAATCAAGGATCCAAACTCAGATCTTCAGAATTTGTGTGCAGCCCCAACCTCATACGCAAATTATCAGGAATGATTCTAGACCTTACTAGGCCTTTTGAAAAATGCCCAGCATTAATGTGGAGTATCATTGAGGAACTAGATTGGAAAAATGGGCAATTATTGGATCAGCAAACAAATACATATATTAAATATCTAACATGTGCAGGTTTGATGCTAGCAATGAGAGAAAACAAAAAAAATTATAACATAGTTCTTGCTACTATCGAGCTCAAAGTTTAGTAAGAGAGAAAGACAAAAAATTCTAATACACTATATGAGTTATAACAGTGTATGAGCCTCATAGAAGAGGATATGTTTGAGTTGATTCTAGAAGAATAAATAAAATCTTGCCAGAAAAGGTGGGGAAGAGAGCAGAAGTGGCTCAAGTGGTTGAGCTCCCGCCTCCCACATGGGAGGTCCTGGGTTCCGTTCCCAATGCCTCTTGAAAAACTAAAAACAACCAACAAGCAAAACAAACAAACAAAAAACAACTCAGGGAAGATGATGTAGCTCAGTGGTTGAGTGCCATCTTTCCACATACAACGTCCCAGGTTCAATTCCCAGTACCTCGAAAAAAAGAAAGAAAGAAAAGGTGAGGAAGAGGGCATTCCAGACAAAGGGAACAGTGTGTGTAAATGTTGGATATGATAAAAAAGTAAAAGAAATGTTGTTTCAGAGACTATCAAGCTGTTTGGTGTGGTGGAGAATGCAGTGTGTGTTTGATGGAAAGAAAGGCTGAAGGAGGCTGGAAAGAATAGATTGTGACCATCTAATCCTGATTCTTTTATACCATGTTAAGGAATTTGGACTCTTTATACAATAAGGAGCCATTTGGATTTTAACCAAGAGAGGGACATGATCAAGTGTATAAGAGCACAATAACGCCAGTAGAAAGTGGAGGGAAGACAGGACTGAGGAGAGACTGAGGGCAGGAAGATCAGGTAAGAGGATATAGAAATTTTCCAGCTCAGGCTGAAGTGGAGTGATAATGGATTGAAGTAAATTTAGAGAAACATTTGGATAGAAATATTTCTTCTGTGAATTCCCTCTATGGCATTGTCACTCATTTCTCTCCGGCCCCATAACACTTTGTTCATACTAGTTCAAACTTCAGTGATTGTAATGTATTTGATTAGGTGTCAAGTTCTCTTTCTAGAATTGTGATTTCTTCAAGGACAGGAAATATAGCTTACTTTTCATATATCCACAGCAGCAAACATAATTCTGGAACTAATCAGAACTCAGTAAGTTGTTGACAAATATTTATTGATATACTCAGAATTTTTTTGAGAAATTGATGTTGATGGATATGTGTTAAAAGAGTGTCACATTAAATGTTTTTGTTGAGGGCCAGTTAGAAGTAGAGAATGATACCAGGGTTTCTAATGCAGTCAACTAAACATACTTCTCAGGATATAAAGACTACAAGGGAAAAAATTCAAGTAGAAATAATGACTTTCTCTGCTTGCCTTTTTCTTGTTGAGCATATTGAACATCATTTTTTTTAAATCTCTGTCTAGTATGTCTAACATCATGTCTTCTTCCTTGACGGGTCTGAATTTTTATCTCGTTCCTTTGGATAGGCCATCATTTCCTATTTTCCTGTTTGTCTGCTGGCCCACAGCTGAGCTTGAAGAGAAAGTGAGCCTGGAGGAGAAGGCAGAGACCAGCAGAGCCACACTTGTGTCTTGCCACATGGCAGGAGTCCAGGACCGCCAGCAGTCGGCCTTCAGTGAGACAGCATCTCTGATGATGCCTTGATG
>PVKH010039694.1:0-11156 GCA_004027955.1 Chaetophractus vellerosus | reverse complement strand
TGCGACCGAGTATAAAGTTTGCTCTGAGCTTCTGTTATCCAAGCCAATCTGAGAATTATAATGGACAACAAAGCTCTTATTAACTTCATAAAGGAAGCACAGCATAATAATAATAATAAAAAGATTAAAGTACAAAAAAAAAAGCACAAGTGAAATCACCATATAGAGGGGACATCAAAGAACAAAATAGATGGCCTCCCCAGAAACATCTCCCCAGCATTGTACATGGGTGAAAACATGAGCGTTGGAATCAGATTGCAAAATCCACACTCCTAACCTCTACACCAGTGGTTCTCCGACTCCTGTATGCAGCAGAATCATCTGGAGGCCTTTTTACATCACAGATTGCTGGGCTCCACCCCTAGAGCTTCTGATTCAGCGGGTCTGGGGTGGGGCCTGGGAATTGGCAATTCTGACAAGTTCCCGGATGGTGCTGACGCTGCTGGTCAGGGGAGCACACTTCGAGCAGCACCGCCCTACACCACGGCGACGCTGTACGTATTAAGTGAGTATCGGACACAGCCCAGCGTAGGCACCAATGGGCATTCAAAACATGGCAGCCTTCATCTCTATATCCCTTTGCCCTCCTCTCTACCAGCTTTCTGTTCTTTGTGTCTTACTTATTTTTGTAGTCCTGACTCTCAGTGCCTGTCATTTAATAGTTTCTTCATTTTTTGGTATAGAGTAAAGAAGAAAAAAAAAAAAGTTTGGAGTAAGGTGGGTATGGTGGGAAAAAAACAGGCCTGGGGCTTCTCTGAGGCCAGGCAGCAGAGCACGGGGAGTGGTGGAGAGTGGCTTCCAAGAGAGCACGACCTTCTTCCAGTTCAGCCCGGCGCCCGCATTCCCCTGCACCCACAGTGACGCCCTACCTGGTGGCCTCCTCTTTCTCTTTGGAGGAAAACTTCATTTTCTTCTTGTAGGGCTCTGCTGAGGTTTTAGTTGCTAGAAGAGTGGAGAAGTAAGACGTGAGTGGTGAGGCAGTGGCCTTGGGCCATCCTCTGACTACAGGGATGTGATCTTTCTGGCAATCCAGGAGCAAACTAAGGCGAGAGGGCACCGTGTGGTGGGATGAGGCGGGAAGTGGGGCTCTGGGCCCACTGCAGCACTAATTAATTGTAGTGCCCTGAAGAAGTGACTTCATCACTCCAGGCCTCAGCTTCTCCAATTATAAAATGGGGATATGTGCACTTTCCATTCATCCATACATTTGACAAGTATTAATGATTATCTCCTATTCAATTTGTTCCCCAACACTGTATGCTCTATTTTCTAAACATCACTTGTATTATTATTTAATATTTTTCTTTAAATAGACTCAGGCTTTTTAAAAATCAATTCATCCATTTCTTTTCAATTCTTAACTTTTTTAATTTTGAAATTTCAAACTTAGAGAACAGTTGCAAAAATAATACAAAACTAATAGTGAGAACGTATTGCCCCCTCCCAGATACCCAGATCCACCAATTTTAACATTTTGCCACAGTTGCTGTAATACGCTCATTTTAAAGGAACTTTTATATGATTATTACAAATAGAAAAACTAGTACCAATAATTATATAAATACAATTATTGCAAATAGAGAAATCAATATCATTTGCAATAAACAGAAGGTAACCATACAAATAAAAATAAATTCAATCAATGATATCAAAATCAAAGCTATGTTGGGAAACGGATGTGGCTCAAGCGATTGGGCTCTCGTCTACCATATAAGAGGTCCAGGGTTCGATTCCCGGGGCCTCCTGGTGAAGGCAAGTTGGCCTGCACGGCGAGCTGGCCCAAGTGGAGAGCTGGCCCGTGCAGCATGCTGGCCCGTGCAGAAAGCTGGTGCAGCAAGATGATGCAACAAAAAGAGACACAATAAAAGACGCAGCAAACCAGGGAGCTGAGGTGGCACAAGAGACTGAGTACCTCTCTCCTACTCCGAAAGGTCCCAGGATTGGTTCCTGGTGCTGCCTAAAGAGAAAACAAGCAGACACAGAAGAACAAACAGAGAGCAGAGAGCAAGCGCAAAAACAACAGGGGGACGGGGGAGATAAATAAATCATTTTTTAAAAGTCAAAGTTATATTATTAAAATTTAGTCAGAAACTGTCACTTGCAAAGTCTCTAGCCTGAGGAAATTAACCAGTAATAGAAAAGTGTTAAAGACTGAATAATATTAAATTTACACTTTGAAGGAATCCAAGAGAACTGAAGACTCCCAGTTAAGATGAATTGTGACATCATACTTTGAGCTCCTGATATACTCCAAACACAAGAATAGACAAAATCGTCTTTAAAAATTAAAAAAAAAAACAACACACACACATTGCATTGTTCAACACTCTTCTCTGTGAACCAGAAATAAAAACAGTATGAAGTAGAGCAAAAGTCACAAACTCATTGGCTTCTGAGTCCAGAAGTGGGCAGAAGTAGTTAGGAGCTTGATAACTGGGTGGGGAACAGAATCTAAAAACCCACCATGATGGTGGGAAAATGGAACGTGGCTCATGGCATAAAGCCAGGGATTGAAACAAGACTTCCCTGCCGATGAAGACAGGCCAGAAGTATAGCGCCACTGTCAGGTGGACAGAAACATGTATATGTTTCTGTCCAGGGAAAGGCTGGTGGAAGCCGGGCTACTTCTCCAACCTTCCTGGGGACCAGAACTACAAGATCCCAGTATCACCTTAGGCTGAGAGCCCCAAGACACCAATGTAAGACCTGATATTGATTTGGAGTTCTAAGGGGCTAGGTGGAGGCATAAGAAGAAGAAAAAAAGGTAGATTAAGAAGGCTGCATAAAAAAAGTACACATTGACACTTAAAAATGGTTAAAATAGTACACATATATCATATATATGTTACTATAATACAGCTTAAAAAGAGTACACACTATAATTACATTTATAAGTAAGAGCAAGCAAAACTAATCTATGGTGATAGGAATCAGAAAGTGGTCATTCTGGGGTGGGGTGGGGCTGGGGAGAGGAATTGTTTGGAAAGGGGTAAAAGGGAACTTTCTTGAGTGATGGAAATGTCATACCTTGTTTAGATGGTGGCTACGTGGTATAAATAACTATCAAGACACATTGAACTGAACACAGGAGCTGTGCATTTTATGGTAGGTAAATTATATCTCAATCTTAAAAAAGGAATGCAGGCAGCAAAGGGTAAAACAAAACAAAACAAAACCCAACATAAACCTGCAAACTAATATCTCAAAACACTTGAGAAAAATGAATGCTAAAAAAGATAGCCAACAAACTCAACAATCAAGGGATGGATTCACAAAATGGAAATAACACAACAATACTGATATTCCTCTAAAACAAATGTCTAAGATCCTCAAACAGATGCTTAAAGGGGTACACCCAAAGAAATTAGAAGAGTGGAGGGGGGACCCACAATCAGAACCATTTCTAAAATCTGAAAATGAAAAAAATATTGGCATTAAACTAAAAAGAAAAAACCAACACTCAAACATGATAAACTCAAGACCAAACCCAGTTGGAGAGCAAATTAGTGAATTGTAAGCATTCACCCAGATGTAGCACAGAGAAGAAAATGTAAAATATGAAAATGAGTTTGAGACAGAGGGCAGACAGTAAGGCTCCAACAGGAATTACTAAACGTTACCTACTCTTAGGCAGACAAATGTATACTCAGTGGGATTAAATAACTTTATACATATAATGCACTGTGGTAGGCAGCCTCCAAGATGGCATCCAATGATTCCCAACCCCTGGTATTCACACACTTGTGTAATCTCCTCCCCTTGAGTGTGGACTGGACCTAATGACACCCCTCCAATGAAAAGAATATGGCAAAAGTGATGGGATACTGCTTTCAAGATTAAGTTCTAAAAAGACCGTGGTTTCTGTCTTCCTAATTTGCTCTTTCTTGCTCTCTCCCCTCGTTCAGTCTGAGGGAAGCCAGTAGCCAGGTTGCGAGCTGCTCTATAAAGAAGCCCAGGTGGGAGGGAACTGATGTCTCTGGCCAACAGCCAGAGAGAACCTGAAGCCTGCCATCAGCCGTGTGGGTGAGCTTGAAAGTGGATCTCACGTGGGTGAGATGGCCACAGCCCTGGCCAACACCTGGATTGCAGACTTGGGACAGACCCTAGGCCAGAGGACTTAGCTAAGTCACACCCAGATTCCTGACTTCCAGAAACTGTGAGAAGACATATTTTTGTTATTTTAAGCCATTACATTTTGGATAAGCAAATAGTTAACTAATACAAGTACACAGAACGATGCCTGGTATATGATAAACATTCATAAATATTACAACCATTTCCATTTTATAGATGAGGAGACAGCTTCCATGAGGTTATCCAAAATTAGCTGCAGCAAGAGGTGGAGCCAGGATTAGAACCCACGGTTAGAAATATCACCCTCAAAGCCCCATTCTTAGCTACTGTAGCACCCCATTTCCAAATACCTGATGGCAGCCCCTGAATGTTCCTTTCCCTCGGGACATTGATGGTGACCGACTGGTAGACCTTCAGCAGCTCCTTCAACTTCAGGTTCTGGGCCAGCAGGGAATAGTTGTTGGCAATGGAGTCGCTGGGTCCGCGGTGGTGATGCTGCTCTTTGAAGGGTGCAGCCAGTGTCCACGATGTGCGTTGCATCAATGGAGGGTAAAAGCTGTGCAACAAGACAGTCTGCCAAGGAGGAAATGCAGAGTGAACCATGATGAGGGACATCTTTTGGGAAGCCTGGGCCGAGCAGGGCCTAGGATCTGCTCACATTGAGACTCATGGGGGTCCCATATGCCTTGGGCTGCTTTTATTTTCTGTACACCCATCCTGACTATCTATGGCAATAGCAATTTGTACGTCTCTGACAACTGGGACCGTGATTTCTGACCGCAGGGATAATAGCTGGCATTCCACACACAGTGTTTGTGGGTCAGGTAATTTACATGGGTTGCCTTTATTCCTTATGGATGCCAGGTAGGTATAATTACCTTCATTTTACAATTGAAGATACAGGAGTTCAGAAAGCATATTTAAATACTTCAGCAGTGGGAAGGCCAGATTCTAACTCACCTTGGTATAACTGCTTAGCTCTTTCTGCCACACCACAACGGCTTCTTCCAGTGGAACAAATGACCAAAACCACCAATCCCACTTGTTAAGCCTGACCACTTGCCCCGCACCTGTAACTGCTGATTACCTAGAGAGGCAGGGCCATGACCTTCACCTTGTAACCCTCAGTGAAGAATGGAAGCCAGGTAAGCCTACCTGATAGAGTTCAGACGGTTTCTCATTGGTGGAAGCAGGCAGAGGGGGCAGCTCTGGCCGCGTTTGGGAGTGGCTCATATGATGTATTGAGTCAGTTGTGGCGATCTGTGGGAATGGATGCAAAATCACTCATCAGGAATCAGGAAAGACTCCCAAGCCTCTGAGAGTATGGTGAGCAGCTATTAAGGGCCCCAGGAAAGTTTTCAGGTACAGAGTTCTGCCCATGAACTACCCTTCTCACCCCTACTCATTATGTATCTTTCATTTTTTAATCATCAGTCTCTCTCTCCTCCAGTGTCTCCCCCATCTGGGCTTCCCATCTATGAGCAAACTTGGAGATTTTTTTTTTCCCCCTGGCAAGAGCCCAAGTTCTGAGGGCCATCCCCAATACCTTCCCCTGGGTTGTGACTCAAGGAATTGACTTTAAAAGTTTGACTCTTGCATTCCACATTCGCAAAGTACCAAACAGAAATTTACTCATGCAGTGGTATTGCATTTTATGTGTGCTTAACACATACATAAGCAATTTTCTGTGCTTTTTGTGAAAACAAAGAACATGTTTAAATAATGTGTTTGAGTCCACCATTCCATTTGGCAAGTGTGTGTACTAGAGAGTGAGCCTCAGGTAGGAGGTGTGAACCTGTCACTCTCAGTTCCCACTCCCTTTTCTGGGCGAGCAAATTGCAGGGCTAATAGTGACTACAGTGTCGAATGACAACCGTGTGCACTTTTGTCTTACAACTCAGCACCTATGTGCAAGGCAACTACTTCATCTGGGGCTGCGATGGAGAAAATACCATTTGTTCCAACAATGGGGTGGGCGTGAGGAAACTGCTGGGAGGGACTTACTGAAAGGTATTATCATACAGCACTTTAAAGGGAGTTTGAGGATTTTCAAGCATAATTTTGGCTCTCCAAATGTCATTTTAGGCAGTGACTTTGGATTTAACTCCTGTGTAAAATGAGACATTACTGTATCAACTTGATGCATTTAGGTTGGCAAATTATGTCATGCAGGATAATGGGGGGGCATGAGCCAGCTGTCAGCCACCCCCTGTGTCCCAACTAACCCCTCACAGCTGACTTAAATTAACCTCCATTATTTCCCCTGGAACACTTATTGCAAATAATGACAAAAACATCTATCATTATTTGAAATTATTATGTGCCCAGGCATTGTAGAACTTTATGAAAAAAAATTTTATACTCATATTCTAGCTGAAGACGCTAAGGCTCAAAGAGGATACGTAACACATCACAGCCAGACAAGAGGCAGAGAATTGACTTTTAAACACTTGTCACTCTGCATCCCAATACATCGAAACCAACAAGCTGGGACAAAGTACTTTCGGAAGGTTGTTGACCTTTAAATTAAACAAAATGCAAACCAAAAACTAAGGTGTATTAAGCCTGGAGTCATTAAAAAAAAAAAAAAAAAGACAGAATGGGTGCATTGATCCAATGAATTGTGGTACATCAGACTCACCAATGGAACTTTGTTAAAAGTAGGTATGCTTGGGCCCCAAGATGAGTTTGAGAGCTACTAGACCCTGTCCTTTTCAGCTTAGACAACTTGCAATGCTGATTTAAATCACTGAGTCCTCTCTTTGCTACTACCCCAATTTCAAGGATCTGAGAATTCACCAAACATCTCCAAGAGCCCCCTCTTTGACTACTGAAATTAATTTCATATCTGCACTGAAGAGGTGAACAAAAGAGAAAAATCTCAGCATCAATTTCAAAGGAATCTGGTTATCCAAAGCAGGTACTATACCATTCAAGGAAGATTTTGACAGCAGTACTTTCAGGGATATGAAGTCATTCATGATTTCTTTCAGGATCCCAGATGTTAGACATGTACTGATAAGTTAGGGCTGTCTTTGTATTTTGTCTTTGTAAAGTCTGTGGTCAGTGGAAATCTTTCCTTTGACCTAGCTTTTAAATCTGTTTCAAACAAAAATCCTTATTAAAAGAGCAACAAGAAAATGCCACAATACTTGGACATCTTGAGTAAGTTACAAAAAGAGTCGGGATGAGCACATAAACTGAACAATTCTGCCCTTCTGATGTTAATAAGGATGTTAATATAATTTAGGAGGTGTTTTGGCACTCATGCTTCTGCTCATTGTGGGATAAGCCTAATTTCAGCCCCGACATGAATTGGGAAATTACTCTTCCCACCAAAAGAAGTAGAATATAGCTGTAGTGGACATTACTAGCTATACTCCAATTTCAATCCAGGTCATACAGTGGGACTAATCCCAGCTCCTGCCTGCAGAGCAGAGCATGTGACACAGGCCTGGCCAATCAGAATACTCCATCCTCCTAGACACAGCAGTTGGTTCAGGGATAGGCATTTTGGCCGAAGATGGGCTGAATCTTTCCTGACACTTTTGCTAGAGCTGTTGAGAAAGACACACCCTCCTTTCATTAGGGTCACTAACTGTGAGGATGGGTATGACTACAGCTACCAAGAGCCATCTTTACCCTCTGTAGGATGATGTCTTAGAATAAAGACAACATAGAAGAAAGTGAAGCCACCACAAGGAGAAAGATAAGCTCACAATGACATAAACTGGACTCTTGGATCCAACCTGGATTCCACTGATTCCCTTTTGGATTTGAGCCAGTCTGAGATTCAAGGGACAGAGAGGCAGGTTAGAGAACAGAGATACCACATCACACAAACCAACAGAGAAGCCACTCTTGGGAATTACAGAAAGCAAACCAAGAGCATTTTGCAGAACACAGTGGAGGGAAGAAGGGCAGAACAAGCTTTGAGGTAGTTCAGAGGCACAGTCTAAGACTAATCCACAGGGACATAAATGTCCTGAGAGCAGAAAACATCTCAGTCCAAAGGACAGGAACATGTGGGACACATGCAAGATCAGCAGCAGAACTAGAAATCAATTCCAGAGCAAAACAAAGTTTTCTTGACAATACCTGGCTAAGAATTACCTGTGGTACCTTCAAGGGGAGGAGAGGGAGGTTTTTGTAAGAACTAACTGGCTACATAAAATGGTTTGTCAAAAAATATTAATGCCTAAGACTTCTCTCTGGTAGATTGCCAGGAGCTTTCATTTCAGAGCATGGGCTTGGTCATCATCAACAAATCCATTGTAGTTTCAAAGTTTCCATTTAATATGCTCCTGTGGGCACTTTAATCTGTAGTGATTTAATGGATCTTGGCTTTTACAACTAAGATTTTGGCACTCTGATTGGGGAGAACTGTTACTTGTGGGTAGCTTATGTTTGATTAAATGACCTCTGTATTTCCTTCATGTAAGCAGTTCTCAAATACTCATGTGAGAACCTGTGATACCAGTATTACTTGGTCCCAGTTAAAAATACGGATTTCAGGCCCCACTGCAAACTTTCTGGATCAGAAAGACTCTCTGCTTTTAGGAAGCTTCCTGGATTATTCTGATAAACAACCAGATCTGGGAACTGTTGGATGGACTACATGGTTTAATGCTCTTTAAAGGGAAGGGAAAGGAACAATGGATATCTATTCCTGAATATTTCACAGCACAACTTGAAGAGGTCTAAAAGTCTATTCCAGCAAAAAGCCTATTTCAAAGATCACAACACAAAAATGTTAGATTCATTCAAGGGAATTGAACACAGCAATTGGTGTATGATAGAAAAATCCCCTCCGTCTTGCCTACTTCCCAATTCCCTATAGGATTAAAATATAGGTTAAAAAAAAAAACATGCCTTAAGATTCACACCTACCTTTTGACATGAGCAATCTATGTCACTCATGGTGTCCTTCCTAATTGTACCTCTTTTAAAAATGAATAAAGAGCTCCCTGTTTCTCCAGGGACACTACTCTCAACCAGAGGCTCTGGAACTCACACTTCTTTAGAGCATAATAGGGATGGCACAGGAAATGGAACTTTCAAGATGTTCTGGAAGCTCTGTTCATAGGGCCACTTCCTCTGAGGTCACAGACTTCAGTCTCCTGGGGAGTTTCCTGGTAGAAGAGGAGAGAAAGAAAAGACAGAGAATGAAGAGGAGCATCAGGATTCTGTAGGGCTTTCTTGCTCCAGTTCCTTCTCCTCCAGCAACGGCCACTCTTCTTTTCCCCTGATTAGCCCTTCTCAGGGGATTTTTCCAGTTACCCAACACGTTAACTGTAGAAGAAAAATGGAAGCAGAGTTATGCACTACTCCTGGGAGAAGTGGGAGCAAGCACCCCATAAACACCACCCCTGTCCACCTCCACTCTTCCCTCTCCTCTTCCCTGGGCTGTTTGAACACTGAGGTGCTTTTACACAGGCTTTGGGGCCAGTAACCAGGTTTTAGCGTCTGTTGCTAAGAGATGAAGGGGCCTCCACATGCCCAGATACAAGACTGGGCTTGACCTGGCTCCATGTCCTGGCCTCTCCCTTTGTTGGAGGTCTGGCTGGGCAGTAGGAAGTGGTGGTGACAGAAGGGAAGATGGGAGGGTGTTCAGAAATGATCAGGAATGGAGAGGTGAGTGGTCACAAGACACAATGCCAAGCATGGGAAAAATACAATTAATGCAACCTATGGACTATAGTAAACAGCAGCACTCTAATATTCTCGCATCAATGCCAATGATGTACTGTGTCAATAATAGGGGGGTACGGAAAAAATATACCAAATGTATACTATAAACTATAGTTAGTGGTAAAAGTCTGATCTCATAATCTGTAAAAAATGTTCCACAACAATATAGTGTGTTGGTGGAGGGGTGTTGTATGGGAATTCCACACATGTACATATTGTATCATAAGTTCACAACTTCTCTAATAAGAATATATTTTTAAAAAGACACAATGCCTTTGGGGAGGTCTAAATGTAGAGCAGGGTGGCCCAACTTGGGCTCCAGAGCTGGGCAGGTCTGGGCTCATCCTGCTCTTTCCATTAATTGGCTGGGTGGCTTGAGCAAGCTGCTTCATCTCTCTAAGCGTCCGTTTTCTCTGTAAAATGGCAATAGTGTTTGTATGTACCTCATCAGGTTGATTTGAAGATTTAAGGAGATAATGCTTATGAGCAATGTGCACATAGAAGAAGAGTGACCAACGTGATCTGGTTTTCCTGGGAATCTCCAGGCTTTAGTACTGAAAGTCCTGCAAACTGGGAAGCCCCTCTGTCCTGGGCAAACTGGGACAGGAGGTCACCCCGCGTAGTAAGCACTGTATCGGTGTTGGCTAAAATCATTATTATAAACACAGAAACATACACATGTACACACACACATACAAGTAACAATATTAGCTGTTACCCAAACATTCAAGAGACACGTTACTTCTGAGTTCTTTCTGGGCGCCATGCTTGCATATCTTTTTTTATCCTTCAATTTTCCCCCAAATCCCTTGATGCTTTTGTTTTATGGATGAGGAAACCAAAGCTCAGATGTCTAACTTTCCCAACTTGAGGCAACTTGTAAGCAGTGCTGATGGAATTTGAACCCTGTTCTTCTGACTCCAAGCCCGGCGATGGTTCCATAAGTGCACAAACATTTCTGAGTATTGCCTACCACCAAGTGCTTCTGCTTCTCCTTTTCTCTCATTCCTTCCTCAAAGTTGGGCTCTCCATGCTCTCAAAAGAACCCTGAGGTTCCTCATCTCTGATGGGCTCCACCATAAGGCGAGCATAACTTTTAAATAGTGTTTGGAATAAGAGATCCAGTGTCAGGGTTTGAGACTTTGGTTTAGCCAGAGACGGGGTTACTAACAGGCCTCTAGTTTCAGGCTGGGTGAAACCCCATGTCCAAAATAACAACAGTTGTAACCTAGTGAAGTAAGGAATTGGGGGTGGGTGGGGCTTTCAGGGAGCTAATGAGCCCCGGGATTTTTGGTGTGAGTAGGAGACATGCCTCCATTTGAAATTTAGTGTGCATTGAGTCTGTGTTCATAAAACACCAAAACAATAGTAAAGCTTCCATTTATTGAGCA
>PVKH010039693.1:0-11156 GCA_004027955.1 Chaetophractus vellerosus | reverse complement strand
AACAACCATGGCTGACCATCTTACCCCAATGAGAACACTGATCGTTCTTTCCACCTCCTAGATGTGCCTCCTCCATGACTTAAGATGGCTCTCTATCAATAGACTAGTTTGAGTGTGGTACAAAAATCAAATGGGCTATTAGGCAGCTGTGACAATGAACGTAACTTTGCTTTAAATGGACCTCAAGTGTACCGAAACGGATTAACCTTAAGCCTTGGTTCATTACTCAACAGCCAGTCCCAGGCTGGGCATGTGTTCTTTGATTTATTTTATTTATGTTCATAGCCACTTAGCCCTTTGAAATAATCCCATGGACTAGGAAAACAAACTGTTACTCACACGAATCCCTTCGCTCCTTTTCTACCGAGGTGACAACCAAAATCTTCATCACTGGATAACGAACGAATCAGATTTGCTGTATTGAATCTGTGGAGTAAAAGGCAGATTTTTTTAAAAAGTGAAGAGGCAGTGCAGGATTAGATTTTGTAAAGGTCCTCAGTCCTGCTGAAACCTTGGTTCTACCACATCCCCACTACTGAGCCAAGAATGAGCCTCTTTCTATTTATTGACTCATTTAATTATTAACTTATAAAAAGTAATGGCAACTGTTGACTGTACTTGCTAGCAAAAGAATAAGAACTATGCAGTTCTAACTGTTGTCTCTCAGGCCTTACCCACAGAGGTACCTGCCTGGATTTTTCCCTTCCAAGATGGCTCTCTTGTCTGCTTGCTCATTGCTTTTCCTCATTGTTTGCACTCATTGTCTGCTTGTTGTTTTTGTTCATTGTCTGTTTGTTTTTTCTTTAGGAGGCACTGGAACCAAACCCGGGACCTCCCATGTGGGAGGCGGGCACTCAACTGCTTGAGCCACATCCACTCCCTAGATTTTCTTTTTATAGGCCTTGCTTGTTTATTAATTCATTCATTCATTGACTAATAATTCTATAATAAATACCCAGGAATCACAAAAAAGCAAGAATAAGATCTATGAAAAATTATTAAGTCAAAAAAGAAATTACAAGGGAAATCAGTAAATCTCTTGAGATGAATGAAAGTGAGAACATAACATATCAAAACTTATGGGGTACATTGAAGACAATGCTGAGAGGGAAATTTATAGCCCTAAATGTTTATATTAAAAAAGAAGAAAGAGCTAAAATCAAAGACCTAACTGCACACCAGGAGGAACCACTAAAAGAACAGCAAAATAAGCTCAAAGCAAAGAGAAGGAGAGAAATAACAAAGCATAGAGCAGAAATAAATAACAGAGACTAAAAAAATAGAATTAACATAACTGAAAGTTGGTTCTTGGAGAATACTAATAAAATTGACAAACCCTTAGCTAGACTGACAAAGAAAAAGGGGAGAAGATGCAAACAAATAAAATCATAAATAAGAGGTGGGACATTATGAATGAAATGAAATGGATCGTAAGACGGTACTATGAACAACTATATGCCAACAAAATATACAACCTAGACAAAACGAAAAAATTCCTGGAAACACATGAACAAGCTATTCTGACTCTATAAGAAATGGAAGACCTCAACAGACAAATTACAATCAAAGAGACTGAACCAATCATCAAAAACCTCCCAAGAAAGAGAAGCCCAGGACTAGATGGCCTCACAGGTGAACTCTACCAATCATTCCAAGAAGAATTAATATCAATCCTGCTCAAACTTTTCCAAAGAACTGAAGTGCAGGGACCACTACCCAACTCATTGTACGAAGTCAACGTCACCCTAATATCAAAGCCAAACAAAGGTAATACAAGAAAAGAAAATTAGAAACCAATTTCTCTTAAGAATATAGATGTAAAAATCCTCAAAAAAATGCTTTCAAATTGAATCCAATAACACATCAAAAGAATTGCACACCATAATCAAATGGGTTTTATCCCAAGTATGCAACAGTGGTTCCCCAAAAGAAAATCAATGTAATACATCATATCAACAAAACGAAGGGAAAAAAAACGCATGAACATCTCAATTGATGCAGAAAAGGCATTTGACAAAATCCGGCATCTTTTCTTGATTAAAAAAAACACTTAAAAATAAAAATAGAAAAAACTTCCTTAACGTAAAAAGGGCTTATATGAAAAACCTACAGCTAACTTCATACTCAATGGTGAAAGACTGAAAGCTTTCCCTCTGAAATCTGAAACAAGACAAGGATACCCACTGTCACCACTGTTACTCAACACTGTGTTGCAAGCTATAGCCAGAGCAATTAGGCAAGAAAAAGAAATAACAAGCATCCAAATTGGAAAGGAGAAATAAAACTTTCTCTATTTGCAGATGACATGATCTTACACAAAGCCAATAAACAAATTCAGCAAAATGGCTGGGTACAAGAACAGCAACTAAACGAATCAATTATCTAGGAATAAATTAATTTAACCAAGGATGTAAAGGACTTATACACAGAAAAAAAAAAAAACATTGCTAAAAGAAATAAAAGAAGACCTAAACAAATGGAAGGACATTCTATGTGACCTGGAATCAAAATTCCAACAGGCTACTTTGCAGAAATGGAAAAGCCAATTATCAAATTTATTTGAAAGGGTAATGGACTCGGAATAGCCAAAAACATCTTGAAAAAGAAGAATGAAGTTGGAGGACTCACACTTCCTGACTGAAAAGCATATTACAAAGATACAGTGGTCAAAACAGCATGGTACTGGCACAAGGATAGATATATCTACCAATGGAATAGAACTGACAGTTTAAAAATAGACCTTCACACCAATGGTCAATTGATTTTTGACAAGGCTGCCAAGTCCTCTCAATTAATAATCTCTTCAAAAGTTGGTGAGTGGGAGAACTGGATATCCATATGCAAAAGAATGAAAGAGGACCCCTATCTCACACCACATACAAAAATTAATTCAAAATGGATTAAAGACCTAAATATTTTTTAGAAGAAAATGTAGGGAAGCATCTTCAGGATCTTCTGTTAGATAATGGTTTCGTGGACTTTATACCCAAAACACAAGCAATGAAAACAAAAATAGATAAATGGGACCTCCTCAAAATTAACAACTTTTGTGCATCAACACACTTTCTCAGTGAAAAGACAACCTGTTCAATGGGAAATATTTGGAAACCACATATGCAGAATATATAAACAAAATCCAACTCCACAATAAAAAGACAAACCAATGAAACAATTGGCAATAGACTTAAATAGACATTTCTCCAAAGAGGATATAAAAGTGGCTAAAAAGCACAAGAAAAGAGGCTCAACATCACTAGCTATCAGGGAAATGCAAATCAAAACCACAATGAGATATCACGTCACACACTGGAATGGCTACGATTAAAAAAAACACAACAGAAAATTACAAGGGTTGGAGAAGATGTAGAGAAATAGGAACAGTCATTCACTGCTGGTGGGAATGTAAAATGGAGCAGCCACAGTGGAGGACAGTTTGGCAGTTCCTGGGGAAGCTAAATATAGAATTAACATAAGACCCAGCAATCCCACTACTAGAAGAATTGAAAGCAGGGACTCGAACAGATATTTTCACACCAATGTTGATGGCGGCATTATTCATAATTTCCAAAAGATGGAAGCAACCCCAAGTGTCCAACAACTGATAAATGGACGAACAAAATGTGGAATATAAATGCAATGGAATATTATTTAGGTGTAAATACAAATGAGGTCCTGACCAATGCAACAACATGGATGAACTCTGGGGATGTAGGCTGAGTCAGGCACAAAAGGACAAATATTGTATTATCTCACTGATATGAACTAATTACAATAAGCAAACTCATAGAGTTAGAATCTACAATACAGGCTACAGGGGGATAGACTGGGGGTAGAGAACGGGGAGCTGATGCTTATGTTGATTGTAAAGGTCTGGAAATGGATGGTGGTTATGGTAGCACATTATTGTGTAATTAACAGTGCTGAATTATGTATGTGAATTTAGTTGAAAGAGTAAGTTTTGGATCGTGGCTGTTACTAGAATGAAAGTTAGAAGATAAAACATGGGGCCGGAGAACACGGGGAACCCTGTTGTGGATGTGGACTGGGGGTAACAGTACAAGTATAAGAATGCTCTCTCGTGAGTTATAATAAATGCATGATACTAATACAGTGTGTTGATAAGTTATTATTATTATAATTTATGGGGAAAATACACATAATAAAAACTATACTATAGTTAATCGTGCAATGTTCATATTATAACAAAGGCACCACACTAATGCAGTGTCAGCAATAGGGGGGATATAGGAACATTGTGTGTTTTCTACGAACCTACAACTTCTCTCATTAAAACATTTAAAAGAGCAATAAACAGACAATGACAATATTGATAATGGACAGGATCTAATAATGGAGGAGAGAAGGCTCAAAAGGACATTTTGGGGACATGAAAAAGTAGAATATAGACTGTAAGCTTTATATCAATGTGAAATTTATTGAACTTATATAAGTGAAGAACCTTGTTCTCAGGAAATGTACGTGGAAGTATTACATGTTCAAGGAGCAGATGTGTACAACCTCCTCTCAGATGTTCAGACAGATGTATAGACAGGTGATAGATGATATAGATTAAATTATAGATAAATGTAGAGACAGATGATTAGATAGAGATAGAGAGATAAGGAGATAGATATAGATGATAACTGGATAGATAGAATGATATGGTAAAGGTTGCAAAGTGTAAAAATTGGTGGATATGGGTATCAAGAGAGGGATATGCTGAAGTTCTCTGTATGGGGTTTTTATTACTTTCTGCAACTTTATTGTAAGTTGAAAATCAGTTCAAAATAAAGAGATTATCCAGCCACTCTCATTAGTGTGTGCGTGTGGTGTAGTAAATATGTGTGTGTGTACATATGTGTGTGTGTTTAAAGGAATTCTGTTCTTCAAAAATATACTAACAACCATTGTTTCATTACATACACTCATCACTAGGTCATACTTGGCCCTCTCTTTCTCTCTTATTTGTACATTTGTTTAATGATTCATTTATTCATTCACTTATAAATAATACAATACCTGGAAAGTACAAAAAACCTACAACAAAGCTACTAGAGCTAATAAACAAGTTCAGCAGAGTGGCAGGATACAAGATTAATGCAAAAGAAGTGGTATGTTTTTATACACTAGCAATGAGCAGTCTGAGGAGGAAGTGAGGGACAAAAATCCATTTACAACAGCAACTAAAAGAATCAAATATTTACAAATAAACTATACCAAAGTTGTAAAGGACCTATATTCACAAAACTAAAAAACTTTGCTGAAAGAAATCAAAGATGACCTAAATAAATGGAAGGACATTCCATGTTCATGGATTGGAAGAGTAAATATTAAGATGTCCATTCTACATATATTAATTTACAGATTCAATGCAATCCTGATAAAAATTCCAACAGCCTTTTTTGAAGAAATGGAAAAGCCAATTATCAAATTTATTTGGAGGGGTAAAGAACCCTGAATAGCCAAAAACTTTTGAAAAGAACAAAGTTGGAGGATTCACTTCTGACTTTAAAGCATCTTACAAGGATACAGAGCTCAAAATGGTATGGTACTGGCATAAAGATGGACACATAGACCAATGGAGCCAAACTGATGGTTCAGAAACAGACCCTCATACCAATGGTTAAGTGGTTTTTGACAAGGCTGTCAAGTTCACCCAGCAGGGTGAGAACAGTCTATTCCACAAATGGTGCTGGGAGAACTGGATATCCATAACCAAAAGAAAGAAAGAGAGCCGCGCCTGCGCAGTGACCACTCTCGGCACGTCGCCGCAGCAGGGGGAAGGGGAGATATGTAATAAAATAAATAAATCTTAAAAGAAAAAAAAAAAAACATGTGATGGAATACTATGCAGCTGTAAGAAGAAACAAAGTTGGGTCTCATACTACAACATGAATGAAGCTTGAGGACATTATATTGCATGAAATAAGCCAGAAACAAAAGGACAAATATGGTATGGTCCCAGCCACTAACAGGAACTGAATCCGGTAAGGAAACTCATGGAGTTGAAATCTAGAGAACAAGTTCCTAGGAGATGGAATGAGGGCTGAGAAGGGGGGCACTGACGCTTAGTTTATGTGCCTAATACGGCTGGTTGCCAATGTGTGGAAATGGGCAGAGTTGAGGGTAACAGAGTATACTGAGAATAACCAACACGGCTGACTTATAAATGGGACTGTGGCTGAAAGGGGCAGTCTTCGGATGTAAATGCCAGTCGAAAGAAAGCTAGAGAATAGTCTAGGGATTGCAAGAGAGTGAACTCGGCTGTGGATGAGGATTGTGGTTAGTAGTACAAATACAAAAGTGTCCCTCTATGAACTAGAATAAATGTACATCACTATGACAAGGTGGTAAGAATATGGTGATAAAGGGGGAAATGCAATTAATGTAACTTATGGACTATAATTAACAATAATATTGTAATATTCTTGCATCAATGGAAAAGAAAGTACTGTATCAGTGTCAAGGATCAATAATAGGGGGTATAAGGAGATATGGGACTTTTTTCTATTGGAGTAAGGAAAACATTCTAAAATGGACTGAGGTGATGACAGCACAACTATGTAGTGAAACTGAGAGCCACTGAGTGTACACTTGGGATTGAGTATTCAAAGCATGGGACCGTATAACACAGTGAACCATGTGTTGGATGATGGACTGTGGTCAATGATACAAATATGAGAACATTCTCTCATGAACTGTAACAAATATACAACACTAAATCATGGCATTAATAATAGGGTGATTATGGAAAAAACATATCAAATGCAAGCTATGGACTATAGCTAGCAGTAATATTTCGATGATGTTCTTTCACCATGTGCAACAAATGTCCCACAACAAAGCCCGGTGGTGGTGGTGGTGTGAGGTATGGGAGCTCAGCACATTACGTGTGATTGTTTTGCAATCTCACAACTAATCTCAAAAGTTAAAAATATTAATAATCGTTATTTCCTTACATTCTCTTCACTAGTCCATGCTTGACCCTCTCTTTCTTTATGATTTGCACATTTGTTTAACGATTCTTCATTGATTCACTTACAATAATGCAAAACCCATGAGCCACAGGAGCCTCAGAGCAAGACCCTTCGATCCTCCAAACCCGGGACCCTGGGCTCGTTCCCCAGAGCTGGGTTCATCAGCTCCTTTGATCACTCCTCTGCCCTCACACAGCACGTGCTGCTTGAGCCCCTTCCATTCAGTTAGCTGTTTAATCGGCTCTTTGTTCATGCAAATTATTTGTTTTAAAAATAAAATAAAATCAGCAGCACAACACACCCCAATGCTATTGTACCAACTGCTCCCCACATCCTCTCCCATTCCTCACCCAAAGGAACAACCACCTCCAATTATTTCTATGGGCTTTGGTGCTTCATAAAAGCAATTAAGAATAATTCTTGTTTCAGTGCACACTGTCATAAGTAGGGTAGGTTTTTTATTTATTCACTTTTCATGCATTCATTGGTTGGTTGGCCAATAATAGCACACCCAACACCCACAGATCAGAGCAAAGGAAACCCCTCACATACCCCTATAATGGCCCACAGCAGTGCTGTCCAATAAAAAGTCAAGAAAGCCACACACATTATGTTATATTTGATAGAAGCTAAAGCTACAGTTTTTAAAAGTAGACAGAAACAGATGAAATAAATTGTAGCACTCTATTTTATTTAACCCAATAGATCTAAAATATTATCATTTCAACATGTAATTAATATAAATAATTAATGAAACACTTTACATTCCTTTTTTTTTTTTTTTTGGTACTGAGTCTCCAAAATGCTGTATGTATTGTACACACAAACTCCAGCTCAACTCAGACAAACACTCCAAATGCTCAGTAGCCATCTGCGGCCAGTGGCCATTGTACTGGACAGTCTATATGGCCACAGGCTAATTTTCCATAGCCTAGGTTCCTTTCTATAATAAATCTCAGTATGCCATAGATGGATCAATCAACTAACTCCCTTGCTTCATAGCAATACCATAAGCATCATTGGCCATCCTTGGCTCTCTCTCTTTTAATTTGACTAGATTTCAAAGAGAACACAATGAACCCACCATATTCTTCCGGCAATAGAACACTGATGATAAATTTCCACCTTACTAGGTGTGATCCCTCATCAAGCTAATGGCATGGGTCTTTATCAACAGAGGAATGCTTCAATCAACAGTGGTATGAAATTAATATGGAATATTAAAGTGCCAACAAAAGAAATAAAATGGCCTCAATCTAATTTTTTATCTTTTTCTTTTTCTTCTTTTTGTTTATTTTTTTAAATTTTCGTTTTCAATCTATTTTTAAGGGAAGTTAGTTATGTTGAATTAGATTCATATCACATTCTCATTAATCCATGTGTGGCTTTCTGTGATATCATTAACACACAAAGTCAATCATATCTTTTAAATAATACATTCAACACCCATGAACAAACCATCGAACCAAGAACAAGAACTTTGATTGTCACTTACACTAGCCTCCATCTCCTTACCCACAGAGGTAGTGTCCATCCTGTAGGAGAGAAAGCAGATGTAAAAACAGGTGAAAGACACTAGGTTCAATCTTTTTAAATGAACATCAGTTGTGAAAGACTGGATTAGCCATAATCCTTGGTTTGTGCCACCTTCTAAAACTGGCCCACGCTTGGCTCTCTTTCTCACCACTAGTCTACAAACAGCACTGCCAAAATTGCCACCACTTAAATTTTAAAAGGTTGTGCCTGTTTGAAAAGTAAAACTCTTGGCCTAACTTTCTATGTACAAAAATCAGCTGAGAAAGTGTGGCTCCAAGCCCTCTTCGGATGTGTCCAAGAAGAAGGAAGAGATGGAAGAAGTTCCCCGAGGATGGCACCAAAGCCTTAGAGAACAGTGGAAGTGGAAGCTACTCCAGGGAGGACAACTGAGGAGCTTCCACCGTTCCCACGTAGGGAGACCCACGTAAACTGCCCAGCAGGATTTCCGAGTTGCAGTGGAGAGGGGACTGCTCCGTGCCACTCATTCTTTCCCCGTCCAAACGGGAGCGGTTATTACATTCATCCCGCCCTGTTTCCAAGATGGTATGCTTACAGTGCGGGGACAGACAGCCTGGCCCTGGAGTTTATATATCCTGAATAAACAGGAGTCACCCGAATTATAATACTGATTTATGGGACTTCTGGGGTGTTGTGAGGTAGAGGATGACGGTAGTGCATGTGTGAGCTTGAGGTGGGTGAAATGTGGTGGGTTCTGTCATAAGTATTCCCCTCCCTGCCCGTCATAGAAGCATGTTCTCCCCAACACCGCCAATGTCGTGCCCCATTGTCAATGGAGAGTGGGTGGACGGCACGTGAGAGATTTTAAATGTGCTCGTGTGGTCTTGCTTAGCCTCTTGAACGCCAGCCCTTTGCCATAAGAGGGGAGTAACCCAGACAGCTATAACTCATGTATCCAAGGACCCCCAAGTAGAAGGCAAGTGGGCAGACCTGAACCCACTCCACAGCCTGGAGCAAAAAGGCTGAGAGACCCGCAGACCCACACGTGAGAAAAAAACTACTATGTTCTTGTCACTGTGGAAGTCTCTGGAATTTGGGGTTATTTGCTATACAGTACTGTCAGAGCAAAAACTAATTCATAAACTTTCCCTCTTTATTTTTAGGAATGTATTCATTTATGGATTTTTATAACATAATTCATAAAATCACCATGACTGCTCAATCAAATACAGTTTTTAAATTATACATATAAAAGATCTTATATAATAATTATATATTAATATAGTGAATAAATATAGAGAGATGACAAAGATCTTTATATAATGGGCTTCAGTTGTGCAGGAATAGGTTAATCTAAATATTTGGTTCCTGATACATTTTCACCATTGGTCCATGCTCAACCCTCACTATTTATTGACAATCAGTTTCAGCTGTCTACACGGGCCTTTCCAATAAATGTTAACAGAAGAGACCTTTGATGGACAGACCAAGAGCTGTGCTGGCTTGAACTAAATCACAAACCTTGGTCCATGTTACATTTTCATACTTGGACTCTGCATATTTTATTTTTTTTAAAAAGTGATTGATTTTACTAAATCAACAAACCTATGAACCCAACCTAAGAACGAGAGAAAACACCAACATGTATCTGCCCACATGCTCATCTCCCATACTGAGGACAACATAGTTATAATTTTTTAATTTGGTAACATTTAGGGAGAATGGGATGGAACACCCTTGGCCCACACTTGGCCATCTTTTGACTTTCTCTACGGGTTCATTCATGTTTACTAATGCAATAAACACTGAACCTCAAAACAACTCCACTAGCCAGGACTTACATGGGTTGGTCCATGGTTCACTTCCCAGAGAGCATGGCCATCAAGAGTGTCATGAGTCCAATCCGGGACCTCCATTCTGCAGAACACAAAGCAGATATTAAAGAAGATGAAAGCCCCGGGATATTTTTTAATGGCCATTGTGTTAGCAGCACTGGCTCATGATAACATCTTCGGTTCATCTCACCACTGTTCCAAACATAGCTCCCATCTTATTATGTATTCAATTATTAATTTTTACTATTACAGTGAAGATGCATAACTCATCATTATTCATGATGACTAAGAACATCGGTCTGTCTCCAGATTTCTTTCTCACAAAGGGTCGAGCCCAGATCTTCTTCCTAATGTCCTCAGAAACAGGAGTACTAGTCCAGATGTAATCTCATCCTTGTTTCCTGCCTGTCCATCATATGATTTCACTTATTTTTTTTAAATACACAGGACACACATGAACCCGGCACTAACCCCAAACAAAAACTCTGATTAGTACTTAGGTCTGTCTAAATGCTTCTTGTCCACAGAGGGAAGAGCCTTAAAAAAAAACTCCACAATTGTACAGAACTGTATTCCTTCCATCAGGAAGCATCACCTTCCTTGGCCCTTTCTTGGCCCTCTTCTATTTTGTCACTTATCTATTTACCTCTCTATTTCATGGGATTTGCTCACGTGATTTTCAACTACAGCGAATACGCTGGAAGCCGCTGTGCAGCTCAAGGCCAAGGGCTGCTCTGTAGATCTCTCCAGGCGCTTCCTACACCCATCCCATCCCCCAGCACTTGCTTCGGTCTGTCTTAATAACCACAGCTGGGGAACACTGGACTCCGCATCATCCTGGCTTCAGCAC
>PVKH010039692.1:0-11162 GCA_004027955.1 Chaetophractus vellerosus | reverse complement strand
CAGCTCATGTGACAGAGACTGCCCACATATACTTAGAAAACTATCCGTTTTTTCACTGTGTTTCTTTCTTACATTCTATAATAAAACAGTGGTGATTACTGAACAGGCTGTCACATTATCTATGATTTAATCCTAACCTCATTATTTTCATGCTTCTTATCCTCATTACACCTTATACTGCATATACAGATTGCGCTGTCCAATACGGTAACCACAAGACCCATGTGGCTATTAGGCATTTGAAATGTGGCTTGTCCTAACTCAGATGTGTCCCAATTGTAAAATACACACTGGGCTTCTATGAAAGCATAAAAAAACCAGAATGTAAAATATTGCATTAAAAACTTTTATACTGATTACATGTTGAAATGGTAATATTTTTGATATGTTGGGTGAAATATATTATTAAAATTTATTTCACCTTTTTCTTTACACTTTTTTAATATAGCTCCTAGAAAACTTAAAATTATATTTGAGGCTTGCATTATACTTCTATTGGAGAGTGCAGATCTGTACATTTATTAGTTAACCAAAAGTCAAGTCTAAGTCTACTGCTGACTTTGGGATTTGTATGTGTATATAAATGTCAAAATAAATAAATAAATACAAATGTATATATGCATTTTCTTCACAATATGCTTTTGTAATCAAAAAACCTAGTTTATAAATTCTTATAAAGCAGAAGGATGATACTATGCTGGAAACCTTCTAACAAGATTTTTAATTTAATTATAATGAGGTGAATGTGACAGAATAAAAAGACATGCAGATATGTAGTTTTCACACACACACACACACACACACACCTGCATACATGGTGATCATAAAAGTGATAGTCATTTAAACTAGTTGGGAAGGAAGTCCATCCATAAGCTGGCAGAAATGCCAGGTGAGTACTATACCTTTTTTAGATTTTGTTTTATAATTTCTAAAGCTATAAATGCACTGGAACTTCTAGCTTCATGGTATTTAGTCAAAACCATAATTTAATAAATAAAAATAATGCACAATTGGCCTAGCAAAAGCCCAGCAGAAGCAAAAGGGGTCATTAACAGTGCCTAAAATGGTTAAATAGACGAACATTTCCTTTTTAAACTTGTTGATCTTGTTTAATCATGTTAAAAATATCTTTCATTAAAAATTTTAAGGTAAGATTACACCGCAACTCAGGTGTATAATGGATTGTCATATCACAATTTCTGAATTATAAAATTCTATCATAATCTACATAGATCTTTTGCGGGTATATAATAGCTATTTGGATGATGGAAAGTTTCTAAACTCCAAGACTACATTTTAGTTTTAATTACTTGGAAAGAAATTCAAATGAGAAAGTTAAGACTTTCAAGGTGCTTTTAACCCTTTGTTGGACGACCACTTGCAAATTCAAGGTAATGTTTATTTTCACTGATATATATCTCTTTAAACTTCAATTCTCAAATCTACTGCTTACTCTGTATATTTCATCAGGTGAGGCTATGCTATACTTGTGATTTTTAATTAAAATATGAAAATTTAAGCATCCAATAAGAGTTAGTCTTTTCAAAATAATTGCCTATGGATACTGTATATTTACTTCAGGGCTACTGCCACTTTTAAAAATATGCTGGAATTATACTTTAGAAACTGCCTTTAAAAAAACTTGGGGGGTGGTATGTGGGAACTCTGTATTTCCTGCATGATTTTTCTATTAACTTACAATTTCTCTAATAAAAAAAAGTATAAAAAATTCAATAACACTTTGCTAAAGTTTTTTTGCCATTTAAAATCATTCAAAACTCAGTTTGATGAATGAATAAGAAGTTGGGCCCTATCATCTAATGTTAAAAATACATATATACATATAAATAGACATAAAATATTATGTACATATTATGTAAAAATATGTGAAGCAATCATACTTAATTCTTGGGTCCTTAAATTCAGTC
This sequence comes from Chaetophractus vellerosus, assembly GCA_004027955.1. Classification (NCBI taxonomy): domain Eukaryota; kingdom Metazoa; phylum Chordata; class Mammalia; order Cingulata; family Chlamyphoridae; genus Chaetophractus; species Chaetophractus vellerosus. The sequence continues at coordinate 9,234 of PVKH010039692.1, read as the reverse complement.
TAAGGTTAATTCCAAAGGAAGGTTTCCAAGAAAAAATGTTTGGTAGAATGGCAGCATTTTTATAAAAATAATATATGATCCTAAAGTAAATACTTTTATGGATAATATTTGATTAGACTATCAAATGGAATGTTTTCTCACAAATCAGACCCCCAAAAACTATGTCTTTAACATGTCCACTCACAAATAGCTGTGAAGAAACATTTGCTCTATTTCCTTTTATAGTCCTAGCTCAGAAACATATAGTCATAGACATATTAGGTATAGCCCTCAATTTTCTTTTAAGTAAATGGAGAGAAATGGAGCTGTCCAAGATCACAAAGCTAGAAAATAGTGAAATCTGCTGTCTTCAGTATTCTTTAGACAGACTACATTTAACCAAATAATCTGATTCTTCCCTTGGGGAAATCATGAAAATTCAGTTGTCCCTTCCACCATGATCAATTCCACCTAGTGATCTCATTAATATTCCTTGCCCTAATTATCCTGGGGTTCGTACCTATTACAACTAGTGTTGATTTTTCTTAACGATATTCACAATATCGATTAGCTCTCTGAGGTTTCCTTCTCAAATTATTAAATAACCACTTGTAACTTCCTTCTTCTAATTAAACTTAGTTCACATTTAGCACAGGATTTACATTTTTTAAGTTTTATTATGGTAACATACATATTTCCAATTTTGACCATTTTAAAAGTTTACAATTCAGTGGTATTAGTTATGTTCACAGTGCTATGATACATCACTGCCATCTAGCACCAAAACTTTTTCATCACCCCAAACACTAAGATTTGAATTTGATTAAGTTAAATTTTATTATAACAGATACTGTTAAGTTAATATATAATATCAGAGAAGGGCTCTTTTTTCTCCTTATGAAAAATAAACATCAACACACAGTGGTACTTGCAAAGGTGTTTGGATCACATTTCATACTGATGTCTCCATATAAAAAAGTTACCAAGGCAACCTCCTTTGGACAGAAAAACATAAATTCAACAAAATAAATTAATGTGGATTGTCTTTAGTTATCTGTTTTAATATGATCGGACACATCCTGACCAGGGCCTATTAGCAAAACAGTAATGATAGTTTTGAAATCACAAATCCAAAGGTTGAGTACAGGTCTCCTCAGAAATCTCCTCTACTAATGAGTAAACGGAAACAATTTCTTGCAATTTTGGAATTTGTCAAAACTCACCAAGCAAATCAGAGACAAATCTAGGAAAAGAGCCCACAACCAATCTTTTCAAAACCTTTTGCTCTCATACAAAGTTAAGATGATTTTGATAGAAAGAACCTGAAACAACATAATACAGAATAGTTTGGTGCAGCTTTTCCAAATTGTATCCTTTGAAGAAAAGTCTCTTAAGAGAATAAAAGAGTAACTTTAATGTTTTTTTGTTGTTGTTGTTGTTACATATCCCCCCCTTTCTGCTTGCTCTTGCTGTGTTCATTTTTGTGTTCTGTGTCTGCTCTGTCTCCCCCTGCTGCGGCGACACACCGAGTCAGCTCACTGAGCAGGCGGCTCTGCTATGTTTGCGGGCAGCTTTTTTGCTGCCATTCACAGGTGGCTTTTTTTGCTTCCATTTGCAGGTGGCTTGCCCTGCCCGTAGCGGCTCCCCAGGAACCGAACCCGGAGCCTCCCATGTGATGAACCGGCGCCCTATCCACTGGGCTACAGCCGGCCCCCAAAGAGTGACTTTAAAGAGGGGGTTCTGTTAATACATAACTTTGGAAAATTACTGTATGCTACATCAATTTTGTTGGCTTAATGCACTGTAGCTCAGGAAAGTCTGAGAATAAATAAATATATTCAATTTTATTTTCCAAAGAGTTTTTCCAGATTCCATCTCTCCTTATCAACCAGAACTGCTAGTTACATTCATGGGGCACTAACACTCTGTGGAACATAGTCTGGCAAATGCTGGTGTAGATGAAAGTATATAGGATCAAATGACAAATGAAGAAATTGTCAGACTAAATCGAAGAAATATTCTGTATGATTTTAGCAAGCTATTTAGGTACCCTAGACCTCAGGTTTCCTAAAAATAAAAGTCATTGCTACATAATATAAAATTAATTGGCCTAATATATTTTCCATTTCAATGGCAAATAAAGATCTTTATGCATTAAAACAAAATGAAGCATTTAATGAATTTGCAATTTGTCAAACTCTGCTGGTGTTCTTATGGATAGTCCTTACATGGAAGAGCTTACATTTAGTAGGGAAGACAAACATTTAAATAAATTATTACAGGGAGTTATTAGAGGAAAAAATTCAGGCTCTGCCGGAAAAAGTCAGGCAGAGAAGACTACAGAGGAGCTGACCAGAGGGTTGACTGTCAATTTGCCAGAGGGTATGAGAAGGGCACCCCAAAAGGTGAGAAGAGCATTAGCATTTCCATTTTTAAACATTTTAAATGTAAATATATCCTTCAATAAATACATTTACATTAGCCCCTTTAATATGTTTCTAATTTTACCCTTGCAAATATTTATAGTATATCAGTGCAGTTGTAGAAAAGGTGAATGCTGATACTAATTCTAAACCATAACAGTACTTTCTAAAAGCAATCTCAGGCTAGTGCACAGTCTTATAAATAATAGACATATGGTAAAGAACTGGTAAAGCACATGCTTATTTTGTTGACTAATACACAGTAATTGATTACCCTAATTCAGTTTTTAATTTTCATATTAGAGGCAAATATTGAGGCAGGATAGAATAGAGACCTAAGGAGGAGGAACAGAAAATCCAATAAGCCACACAAACACCACATGGTCAGAGGAGGAGGCAAAAACCTGCTGACTTGTATAAACCTGTGGACTGGCACAAGCAAGTTATCTGGGGACAACTTGCAGCACACACCCAATGACTGTGCTATCAGAAGGCAGCCTGTGTCATCATCACATAGAGGGAAAGAGGGAAGGGGCGGGAGGGGCGCCACCATCACCACCCACCCACTTTCATATCACCTCACACAGCAAACTCCAGCAGGGCTCATGGACAATGGAAGCCAATCAACGCCAGACAATGCACCCTGCAGAGCTCGAGGACAGCAGCCAGAAGCCAATTACCACCAGACAGCAACCCCTAAAAATCAAACCACCCAATGAATCTCCCCTGCTTTGTCTTAAATACGGCTATAGTATAGAATAAGATCACCAGGGATGAAGTCCAGGAATGTGAACTGTTTTTAAAGTTCTTTAGGTAATTCTGATGCAGTAAATTTCAGATTTGTGCTTAGAACAAATTCCTAAAGACAACACTTCTAACACAAAATTACTGCTTAATTAATATTCATTAAATGAATATGTTACATATGATAGGCTGATTGAGCTATTTGTAATAATTTTTAAAATCTACATTAATAATGTCCTAGGCATGGGAGAGGCATGGACAAATAAGACATTTTCTCTCATAGTTTAATAAGAGGCTAACATGTAAACAAATAAATTAAAATAAAATTGTGATAAATGCAATAATAGAAATAAAGCAAAAAGGATAGTGGGATTAATGTGATGTTCTGAAGAAGCTAATTTCAAGAAATCAATAGATTATATTATTCCAATTTCAACAACAACAACAAAAAAAAAACAAAAAGATTATACAGACATGCCTTGGAGATATTGCCAGTTCAATTCCAGCCACCACAATAAAATGAATATTGCAATAAAATGAGATGCACAATTTTTTTGGTTTTCCAGTGCATACAGAAGTTATCTTTATACTCTTCTGTAGCCTAATAAGTGTGCAATAGCAGTAGATCTAAAAATCCAGTGTATATACTTTAATTAAAAAATACTTTATGCTAAAAAATGCTAGCCATCATCTAAGCCTTCAGCGAATTGTAATCTTTTTGTTGTTGGAGGTCTTGCCTTGATGTTGATGGCTGGTGACTGACAAGGATGGCAGTTACTGAAGGCTGAGGTGGCTGTGACAATCTCTTAAAATAGACAACAATTAAGTTTGCAGCATCGATTCATTCTTTCTTTCAAGAAAGATTTCTCTGTAGCATGCAATGCTGTTTGCAAGCATTTCACCCACAGTCGAACTTCTTTCAAAATTGGAGTCAATCCTCTCAAACCCTGCCATTGTTTTATCGACTAAGTTGATATAACATTCTAAATTCTTTATCATTTCAACAATGTTCACACATCTTCATCAGGAGTAGATTCCATCTCAAGAAACCACTTGCTCTGCTCATCCATAAGAAGAAATTCTTCATCAATTTTATCATGAGATTGTTGCAATTCAGTCATCTCTTCAGGTTCCACTTCTAACTCTAGTTCTTTTGCTATTTCACCATATCTGCAGTTATTTCTGCCAGTGAAACCCTGAAACCCTCAAAGTTACCCACGAGGGTTGGAAATCAACTTCTTCTAAACTCCTATTCATGTTGATATTTGAACTCCTCCCATGAATCAAAAACATTTCTTAAGGGTATCTAGTATGGTGAATCCTTTCCAGAGGGTTTTCAATTGACTTTGCCCGTATCCATCAGAGGAATCACTATTTACAGCAGCTATAGCCTTACAAAATGTATTTCTTAAATAATAAGACTTGAAAGTTGAAATGCCTCCCTGATCCATGGGCTGCAGAATGGATGTTGTGTTAGCAGGCATGAAAACAACATTCATCTCATTGCACATCACCATCAGAGCTCTTGGGTGACCAAGTGGATTGTCAATGAACAGTCATATTTTAAAAGGAATCTTTTTTTCTGAGCAGTAGGTCCCAACAGTGGGCTTAAAATATTTAGTAAACCAGGTTTTAAACAGATGTGTTTTCATCCAGGCTTTGCTGTTCCATTTATAGAGCACAGGCTGAGTAGATTTAGCATAATTCTTAAATGCCCTGGGATTTTTGGAATGACAAATGAGCACTGGCTTCAACTTAAAGTCACCAGCTGCATTATTCCCTAATAAGAGAGCCAGCCTATCCTTTGAAACTTTGAAACCAGGCATTGATTGACTATTCTCTAGCTATGAAGCTTCTAGATAGCATCTCCTGCCAATAGAAGGCTGTTTAATCTACATTGAAAATCTGTCATTCAGTATAGCCATCGTCATCAATTACCTTAGCTAAACCTTCTAGATAACTTGCTGCTTCTTCACCTTGTACTTTAATATTATGGTAATGGCTTCTTTCCTAAAATCTCTTCAGCCAACCTCTGCTAACTTCAAACTCTTCTTCTATAGCTTCCTCACCTCTCTCAGCCTTCATAGAGTTGAAGAGCATCAGGGCCTTGCTCTGGCTTAGGCTTAAAGGTATGTTGTAGCTGGTTTGATCTTCTATCCAGACCACAAAAACTTACTCCATATTAGCAACAAGGCTCATTTGTTTTCTCATCATTCATGTGTTCACTAAAGTAGCAATTTTCATTCACTTCAAGAACTTTTCCTATGCATTCTGTACAACATGGTTAACTTTGACACAAGAGGCCTAGCTTTCAGCCTCTCTTGACCTTCAACATGCCTTTCTCACTAAGCTTAATCATTTCTAGCTTTTGAGTTAAAGTGAGAGACATGCAACTCTTCTTTTCATTTGAACACTTAGAGGCCACTGCAAGGTTGCTAATTGGCCTAATTCCAAGATTGTTGTGTGTCAGGGACTAGAAGGCCTGAGGAAAGGAAAAGAGACTGGAAACAGGTTGGTGGAGCAGTCACAACACACACAACATTTATTAAGTTCACTGTCTTATATGGGTGAACTTCGTGATGCCGTGAAACAATTACAATAGTAACAACCAAGAGCACCATAATGCATACAATAATAATGAAAACGTTTGAAATATTGTGGAAGTTACCAAAATGTGACACAGAAACACAAAAATTAACATAAGCTGTTGGAAAAATGGCACTGAGAGACTTGCTTGATGGCGTGTTCCCATTAACCTTCAATTTGTAAAAAACACAGTATCTACAATGTGCTATAATGTGAAGTACAATAAAACAAGTTATACCTGTATAGAAAAGGAGATGAAAATCTAAAGAGAAATATCAATTTGTTTTGCATTTATAATGTCATGCTTTAAATAATCCTTTATCAGTGATTTATTTTATTTTTTAACAACTCGAGAAACATTATAAACAACCTCTGAAACATGGAGAATACTTGGACCACATTTATATGTTAATATTCATAAAAAACAATAATATTCCAAAAAACCATAATACAGCCAGATTTCAGTATAACAAATGAATTTAAACAGTCTGTTGGCTTTTACTATAATAGGATTTGATCCATACAATCTAATTGTTCAGATAATCATAATCTAGATGCCACCACAATTCCATTTCAAATTTTTAAAATGATGAGACAACTCAATGGACATCATTGATAACAATGACTCGAAAAGTTGCTATCACTATCACTATAACAATTATCAACAAAGACTTATTCAAGCTGTTAATGGCTTGATTTTGCTCCAGCCATTAAATAATGATAGTAACAATGACCAGCCTCTCAAGATTGAATGGTTAGGTGGGAAGGTGTTCAACTATTGAATAAAAGTGCTGAAGACAGAGTGAAATGTTGAATCTTGCTATCCACAAGTCTAGTTTCTTACCTAAAAATAAAAAGAGAATATACCGTAAAATGTTCTACTTTGCAAATCCTATTAGACCAGATGTAGAGAATCTTGGCATGGTAAAGGTGTTCCTTCTGGATTGCAAGACAGAGAGATAGAAATAATATTCTAATTCTTGAGATAAGCCATATTCTCTCATCTACTGAGCATTTACAGTGGTCCTCAAACTTAAGGGTGCATCTGGATCACATATAAGGGCTTGTAAAAATGCAGACTGTTGGGCCCCACCACAGCATTTCTGATTCTGTAAATCTGGGTCAGTTGAGAATTGGCATTTCTAACAAGTTCCCAGGTGCTGCTGCTTGCTGCTGCCGGTTCAGGGATCACCCTTGCATTATCTCTTTAGCTTTGAGCAGTCTTACACAACCCAGCGGCACCCACTGAAGCTTAGCTTAAATACAAACTCCACTATTCGTGTCTTCCTATCCTCCTTCCTTCTTCCCCTTATAGAAAAAATCCTGTCTTTATAGTGCTTCTCTGTCAGGGGCTCCGTGGCTGTCTTTCTTTGAATCCTCAGTGTCTAGAAGATAGGTAACATTTTACATGTTTTACCTGATTTAAATGCAATAATGATCAAGAGGGTGGGCTTTGGATTTAGACTACCTGAGTTTTAATCACAGCACCATGACTTTCTAACGATGTAAGAAGGAGCATGTTATGAACCTCAGTTGTCCCCCCTCCCAAAACAAAAAACAAAAAACACACACACAGAGGATATCAATGTCACAACCTGACTCCTGTGCAAATTAAATAAAATCATGCATGTAAAGTGCTTAATTCAATAACTGATATGTAGCAAATTCTTAATAAATGTTCTCAGTATTTCATTGACAACATTACTAAGAAACACCGATTCTAAGGACAAGGATGTAAGAGGCTGCTGGTATATTCTGGAAGAAAAAAGTACATGAGCATTTCCACAAATAGATAATTATTACTTCTGAACACATACTGATTATTGAATTTAGAATGGAATAAAACTCTGTTGACTTTTAAAATACTTTATTTTCAAGTTTTTCACAGTCAGCAATCCAGGGCGCAGGGGGTCTGATTAACTGGATGGGGAGATCATGGAAATAGAATTACCTGAAATACTGAAAAGATGGGTATGTTTACCATCTATATCACATAGACCTCTGGGACTGGTTCCATCTTTCCCTTCACCCAACAATACATGAGACTATATTGAAGTTCAAAGACCCTATGAGCATCCTCAAGATAGATGCTATGTGTTAGAATTGTATACTATTCAGTTGGGTTCAGTTAGGGGAGACAACAAAGAATAAAGCAGTCTGTCCTGGTGTGTCTTTTGTGGACCCCAGAAAATTATGTTCTTAAGCTAACCCATACCAGTACTTGAAAATGCAGTGTAGGTGGAACCTTTTGATTCGATTCAGTTAAGGGACCTTTGATTGGATCACTTAAGGGCTTTTGATTGGCCTATATCAGTGAGGCATGACCCAGGTGGGTCTCCACCTTCTTATAAAAACTGAGAACACACAAAGAGAACGAAGAGACACAGAGAAAGGGAGCTCTGCCATTTTGACCCTGCCATATGAGAGAGAGGACTCAAGGTTCGCCTAAGCTGCAGAAAGGCAGAGAAGCCCTCAGAGACTCAAGGAGACTGGGCCCAGGGAAAGATACTTGATCGCCCACAGCTGAGCTAGGGGAGAAAGCAGAGCAGCAGAGACTGAGAGAGGAGGCCTGGAAAGAGACAAGCTATATGCCCAATCACCCACAGCTGAGCTCCAGGAAATGGTGAGCCTGGAGGGGAAGGCAGGAACCTCGGCAGAGATCTGCTTCCATCTTGCCTTGCCACATGGCAGGACATCAGGATCACCAGTAGCCTACCTTGGTGAGAAAGAATCTCTGATTTGGACATTTCATAGCCTTGGAACTGTAAGATTTTCTCCTAATAAAATTCCCTTATAAAAGCCAACACATTTCTGGTATATCGCATTGGCAGGCCAGTGGCAAACTAATACACAGTCTAATCTTAGGAAGCCTTTGATGTTGTAAAAAGAAAAGCATACACTTAATGAGTAGGTCTTAGTTTAGTGGAAGAGAAAGAGTTTAATAAAAACTACATTGCAAAGTGATGACTCATCATCTCATTCCATTAACAAGGTGCAGTATATCTTGTAATTACATTTGGAGGGTATACCAGGAAGTTCTACTGCTCACAGCTGGACTATGTATAAGTATTATATAAAGGATTATTTATGGTTTGCTTGCTTTTTCTACTTGGGTTTACTGTTGCCGAGATAGTCGTTTGGTTACCACTGCTTTACAAATTCTTTAGGCTAAAACTACTGCAGACACATTCTATAGACTCATTTTTTGAAAGAAGGTAGGAAGTGAATGCCTTCCAAAGGATACTCTAGATTAAGCCCTAACATTATATCCCTCTTAGCTTGCTTCCATCAAAGATGAGGTGGTCTGTCCAACAGAGAACTGAAAGATCAGTCATAAGATAGAGGCACATAGAGAAGGTAGTCAAAAGGCAGCATCTTTTCATTGGCCCTTAGCATTGGTATAGTACTTTTGTTACAATTGATGAAAAAAATGTTACAATATTCTGTTAGGTGTGTATAAGGTGTATGAGATTTTTCTTCTTGGAGTAATGAAAATGTTCTG
>PVKH010039691.1:0-11169 GCA_004027955.1 Chaetophractus vellerosus | reverse complement strand
ATAACATTAAAATAAAAGTATACATCATAGTTTAATTGCACTATTCAACACGGGGAAAGGAAGATAGTGAGGACTGGTATATGGCATGCTGTAGGGGTCTTGCATGGATGGCCAGGAGTGTGGAGTTAGAAATGATACAACAGAGCATGAGAGGGCAGGGAGCAGTTTTCAAGCCTTAAAGAAAATTGCATTGAACAGCTATGTGGGGGTTTCAGCATCCCATCTGGCTAAGCAACCCTATATAAATCTCCCCAAAACAGTCATCAATAAATCCAAGGGAAGTTTTAGATATTTAGTCCTAGTCAGGTGGGTATATGCACAAATAGCAATAACCTTTGTGGTCACTCTCTAAATGCCAAAGGGACTAAATCTTAATCTGTGTGTGTTACTGGCTCGGTGTGGAATTTTGAAGTTATTCAATATGTTTGGGCCTCAGGTACCACATCCATTTATGGGGAAAATAGTAATGTTTGGTTTTTACTTACTTGACAAGATCGTTTTGTACTTTTCCTCTGGACATTTACATATTTAATTCTAATGTTGACTCTGGGCAAGATTATGAAGTATAGATGTTTGTTTTTTTTTCAAATTGGTGCCTTCCCATCCCAAAGTCATTTCCCATTGTATCATGGTTCCTTTTCCTATCAGGCCCTGCCACATAGCATGCTAACTGTCCTTTAAGTTGGAACATTTGCATAGCATTGTATAATATATGAGTTGAGAGAATTTATTTTACCCTTATGGCACCCTCCGAAAGGTAGTAATTATGATCCACATTTTCCAGACCAGAAGCCAAGACGTAGGGAGATGTTAAGGAGCTTGCTCAGAAACACATACCCAGTAAGTGGTATGTCTGTACCTGAAACTCAAGAATTTTACTCCAAAAAACTAGTATCTCCAAGGAACACATGATTTTAATAAGAAATTCGTTGAGATTTGAGATTTAAATGTTTCAAAGCACAAAAGAATGAGCTTTTATAAAAGCTCCCCACAGGTAAGGTCCATACTCATTTTTGGTCCATGGTTGGATTCTCAGCCTATAGCAAAGTGTCTTAAATATTGTAGCCATTATCCAAAATATTAGATGTGTGAATGAGTAAAGTATTAAATGAGTGAATGAAGAGGAGAATGGCAGTGATTGTATTCATCCATCGACATATCTATGTTTCTATGATCTATCTATCATCTATCTATCTATGTGCAAGTCTATATCTGGTATATCAGGTATCATGTATACTCATATATGTATGTATGTATATATGAATGTGTGTATATATATGTGTGTGTACGTGTACATATGCTTGTTTCATACAAATGGGTTAGCCCTTACTCATTTTATTCTTGTTCTTAACAAAAATGCTTTCCTCTACATTTTTATTCCTTTTCTCCATACAATAAAAAAATTCTAGGTCATTTGTCAGGTATTTTTGGATTTTTTGAAATAACCTTTTTCCTTTGGAATAATTTTAGATTTACAGAAAAGTTGCTAAAATAATACAGAGAGTTACCATATACCCCTCAACCAGCTTCCCCTAATGTTAACATCTTATATTATCATTTTACATGTGTCAAAACCAAGACACTGATATGGTACATTACTAATAATTAAACTCCAAATTTTACTCGGATTTCACTAGTTTTTACACTAATGTTTTCTTTATCTTCCAGGATCCAAATCATATTGCATTTAGTCATCATGTCACCTTAGTCCCCTCTAGTCTGACAGTTTCTCTGTCTTTCCTTGTGTTTATGACCTTTAGAGTTTTGAGGAGTATTGGTCAGCTATATTGCAGAATGTCCCTCAATTTGGGTTTGTCTGGTGTTTTTCTCCTGATTAGACTGGGGTTTTTGAGAAGAATATCACAGAGGTGAAGTACCTTTCTCATCATATCCAATCAGGAAGTACATATTATCAACATGATTTATCACTGGGAATATTAATCTTGGTCACCTGACCCTGGCGGTATTTGACTCTTTTCTCCACTGTAAATTGATGACCCCCAAGCTTGACAGACTCTATTCTTTAGAAACAAGTTGCTAAATCCAGTCCAAGCTGGGGGAAGTGGATGGCACTGTGGCAGGAAGAGGGAGGGGTGTTTAAGCTCCACCTTCAAGAAAGGGGAGTAACTACATAAATTATTTGGAATTCTTCTGTTGGGAAGAATTTTGTCTTCTTCCCATTTATTTATTTATTCAATATTTCATTTATAGCAGTGTAGGCTCATATATTTATTTTGTACTTGGTTTAAAATCCAATGCTATTCAGTTTCAAAGAAGGTATTATATCAATGCTAAGGGTCAATAATAGGGGGATATGGGATTTTTTTCTTTTGGACTAAAGTAAATGTTCAAAGGTTTACTGGGGCAATGACTGTACAACTCTGTTACGAAAATGAGAGTCACTGAGTTGTACACTTTGGATAGAATGTACAAGGCATGGGACTGTAAAACACAGTGAGCCATATGGTAGAAAATGGACTGTGGTTAACAGTACAAATATGAGAGTGCTGTCTTGAGAACTATAACAAATATATAATACTAATATATAGTGTTAATTATAGAGGTTGTATGGAAGAAATATACCAAGTGTATGCTATGGACCATAGTTAATGGTAATAGTCTAATAGTTAGATTTTCTTCTTTGCTCAGTAATTTACTGAAGTCAGTCCCATCTCCCCTCCTCAAACCCCTGGTGATGGTTCTAGAACCATGATGTGAAGTTCCTAAGGCTACTTCTGATAAACAAAAAATATACTGAAAGTGGTAAGAGGCATAGACCCTGACATTCTCAGCACTTCAAATGATCTTTGGGAATGTACGGAGGACTGGGGAAATAAATTCACATGAGATTCCATTCACTCTTCCCTTGGCTTCTTTGATTCCAGTAGCAGTTGGAGGCTTCAGACAGGTGATGAATTTGTTCCAGAGTGAGTTTAGTTGAGAAGGAAATGAAAACAGAGGTTTAACAGGAAGATTAGTGGACTTTCTACCTCTGGGCAATAAACGTCTGCTTTGGTCCTCACTAATCAGTTTTCCACATGCCTCATACCATTTGCTTTATTTAGGATGAGTACTTAGAGCTCCATTAGGAAGTGTTCAAATCGCTGTTTTGAACAGGATATTTTTTCCAATGCCCTCCTTTTAACCCACTTCCTTTTTTCTAAGTGTATGAACATAGAGGGCTGGTCAAGGGGGAAATTATGCTGATTAGGAAGCATGGTCCAATTAAAGCTGGCATGATGGGGAAATTGCCTTAGAGTCCAAATATATGACTCCAGGATAGAGAGGACTTTTTAACACCTGCATAGAGAGTGTACAAATTTCATAGCTCATGGCTCAGGGCAAAAAGAATGTGTGCCTGATAAATTTGCATGTAAAAAACTATTGGAGCCAGTTAAACAATAATATACCTCTTGAAAGGCAAGGAAAGCTGTACAGTTTCCTTAAGCCTTGCGATATTAGGGAAACATCTACTATTACAAAACACAAGGACAGAAATAGAAAGATGAGAGAAAGATGAAGAGTAAATAGTCATTAGATTTTTTCTTTCACATCTATAACTTTGTACTTCCTTTCTCCCCCTTTCACTCCTATCTAAACCTTAACAATTTTCTTAACCCTTCCCCTCAATTTCTAATGAACTTTTGAATGATAAGGTCAGGATCTAATCAATTTTGTAAGTCTAATATGATTTCAGCTTTAGGAGAGAGGATAATAGAGGGTCAAGAGACATAAAGGGGAAATTGCTCATTGTGAAATTTAAATACTCCTAATACCTTCTGTTTAGTTTAGGGAAAGTTCCATAGTGGCGACAGATAATGTAAAATGCTCCTCCACTGTTAATTATTTCGGCATTGGGAGATTGTATAGGTATTTCGATTTTAGTCTCTAGTTAATAATCAATAGTCCTGTTGTCTAATGAAGTGATAGCCTTGACACCTGGCCTTTGTGCAGTGTTAAAATAACTTTGATCGCTATCATTATCATATGCCCTTGATATACTGAATAAGGACATGGTTATCAATCTTGGAGCAAAGGAGCATTTCATAAATCTTATAGAAATAACCAGTATTGTCCGAAGAGGCATATGCTTCTTGACAGCAATGTGACAGAGGAGTCTAAGACACAGATAATTTATAATTTATCTCTAAAACCAGATTGAAGAAAGACTCAAAAGTGTCATTTAGCACAAAAAGTACTTCTCTACGTGCCAGGAAGACTAGGGAGTCTTTTGATTTTCTCTTTTGTAGTAGATGGCATTGGGAAGAAGGGTCCTATGGCACTTCTGAGGTGGAGGGAGGGAGGAAGAGTTGAAAAATTGCCCTTGGTCATCCTTTCTGGACTTGACTTTAAATGTGGTGCTAACTTTCAATGTCTTGCTAATAGGAATCATGGAATTTGAACAGAGAAGATTCTAAAATGGGACAGGCTCTCATCTGAGCCAGGAACTGCATAGAAAGAGGATGTAATAAGAGACTCTATTTCATGGATTCATTTTTCCAACAGGCTCTCTCCATCAGAATCTCAGATTTCAAACTTTTTCACTAAATTTGATGCTTTAATCTATTCACCACTAGTTTCTTCTTGAAAATTGGTAATTACTCATGTGATTATCCTGATTACTCTACTATTAAGGGGCCGGATTATTCCTTATTGCTAGATAGCAAATGATTCAAAATCAGGAACATTGGATCAAGATTCAAACCAAAATTCTTTCTTACTTTGGTAATATTCCTATTCTAAATAATACTTTATTAAACTTCACAGTCTCTGGTAGACCCTTGCCCCACAAATATAAAGAGATACTTGTTTAGAGAAGTAAGTCTAAACTCAATAATTTTCTAGCTCATAATAGTTACTGAAGGTTCTGTAAAGACTTTGGGGGTGTGAATAATTCACAGCATTTCTTTTGTGTTACAGTTATCGCTGCATAGTCAATAGAATCCCCAAATGGAGAAACAAGACGGAAGAATGCAACAATTGCTTGAAATTTGCTGAATTTTCAAACAGAGAAACCCATTTAAAAGTGCAAAAGAGGACAGGAGTTTTAACCCAGCATGCAGGCAGATGAAACCTCAGGATGTATTATTGCTATTAACGTAGGAATATAAAGTTATTATTTCTTATACAGTTTTAATTTTACTTAAATGTAGTTTAATTCCTATTTCATTTAAATATATTTGTCCTTATTTAATTAGGATAAAAAAATAAACACCACTTTTGTTTTTTAAGATCAGAGGAGGTTTCCCATGAAAGAGCAAACTACTGTGGCTCCTATGCGTGTTGTATGTTATATGTGTGTGTGTCTGCTTCCCCTTCATGCACATGCATATATGTGCTCCTGGGGAGATGCCTACCACATGGAAAAATGTATCTTCTCGTAAATTGAATGTGGAATAGAAGTTTGTGTAAAATAATTGTGAATTTTACATACTAAAATCTACTTAGATATGGTCAGTATCTGTAGATAATTATTGTGGTAATAATTTAAACAGGACAAAGATAAAATACAAGTTTAAAGCAATTCTTTTCCTGTCACAGGCTTTCTCCTGAAAAGATTATTGGCTTACCTTTCTATTTACAAGATCTTTTTGGATGTTACACTTAAAAATCGAGTAGATGAAGTAAAAGGAGCACAAACTCTTTCCAAGAGCTTGTTGTCAGATTCACTGGGATGGCAGGTGGAGGAGAGGTATATAGCTCTGTGTACACACATCCAGGGCCATTCAGTTGTCTGTAGCCTTGTTGGGCCGTCATGCTTAGTCAAAGACACCCGCGAAGAAAACAAGTGATAGTTTCGGCCTCCGTAGTTGGGGGAGAGGGAGGGATACTCACATGACTAAAGCCAGAAGCCATTTTTAACAAATGATTTCCTCCCCTTAAACAAAGGAGGAGAGCCTCCGGCGGTGGAAAACCTTTACTCCCTAGTCTGCCAAAAATGTAAATATTTTTACAAATTTATTATTTACTAGGCAGGAAGCTTTTTGGGAGGTGGTAGGGCAGTAGAGGAACACAGATAAATGTGCCAGCAGTAAGAGCTTTATGACCACTCCAGACCCAACTGTCATTCCTTCGGTACTTCCTGTCAGTCTGACTAAACTCTGTCATCCCTCAACCCAGTTTAAATTAACAGGTAATTTGTAAATGTCACTTCAGGTTAGGCCGCTCATTTTGTTTCTACTCTACCAATGCAAAGTCTAGGACTAATTTTTCTTGTCTTCTTTTAATAGGATTTTCATTTATAAATAGAATTATGTTCTGAAAATAAATTACAGTAAGTGATGCACGGAACGGGTAGCAGCAGCACTTTCATAGAATTTCAAGCACCTACATCAGAAGAGATTAATAAAAACACTTCAAAGGCTAAATTCTATTTAAGCAGAAGACAGCTTTTGGTTAATATTTAATCTGAGTAACTGAGATCTTGGTGGAAAATATAATTTTTTAATATCTAAATTAATTTTCAAAACAAAACCATTAATTTTCTTTGGAGAGTTTATGCAGTGCAAAAGTTTTAGTAATATATTTGTAGAGGGAAAAGTTAATCAATTAATTTTGTAGTGAAAAAATTAGCTTTTTATATTGTATTTGTTCTAAATGGATTCTTATTATTTGATCAGGTGTGGTACTTCAGGATTCTTCTTCCTAAGTCTTTTCTCTCTCAGAAGGCAAATGACAGAAAAGGCGCCAGGGGAAGAATTTTTTCTCTAATTACTCTTTCATATGGCTGCCATTCCCTTTACCTGGCTCTTAGGTGAAAGGTCTCAAGCTAAAACGCTATACCTCTCTATCCCTAGAGACTGGCTGGCTAATAGGCTTTCCCACTCAGAAGGCTTGCAGCATTGTCCATCACAATAACTGAAATTTTTGCAGCGAGGAAACACTCGTGGGGAGGTGCAGTGGGGATTATGCCAGGTTGAAAGGGAAAATGAGAGGGATCTTGCTCTCTAGATCACAGAAGAGAAATTCACCAAATATTATTTGATCATTTGAGATCAGCTAGAACGAATACAGCTTGAAAAAGGAAATTTGTGGAACAATCAAGTTCACCATTTGTGCCATTTTACCAGTTCTGCCACTTGCTAGCTTTGTGACTTTAGACAAGCCCTTCTTCTAACGTAGTACCAGTTTACTCTGCCATCGAATGTGGATGGTAGTATTTTCCTCACAAAGATTTGTGAAGATTTAAGAGACAATGAGTGTGAAAATGTTTTGTAAACGTAATGTTTATGTCTGGTTCAACTGAGCAGAGTTTATGCAGCTGAAAAACATTGTTTATGCTATAATCCTACTTTGGGAGTAGTTTTAGACATGACATAAACCACATACTTTACTTTTCTCCTAACTGGGATTGAATTTGGCTGGACTGAGAAAGCTTTTGTCTTTCTTCTAACTTGCAGCCTGAGAAGCACCATTTTAGTAGGAAGATGAAGGAAATCTTTAAAGTTTGGGATCTGAAATTAGTTTAACAGAAACTCCAGATTTAGACCAATCAACCATTCTGATACTGTGTTCTCCTGTCTTCTTCTTCTCTATCCTATTTGCCCAACACTCTTTTTAGACTTTTCTCTCTATTTTGAATAGAGACTGGGAGAAAAAGAAATTCAAATTGTATTTAATCCAAGTCCTTACCAAATTTCTTCTCCACCTCTTCTCTAATGTGATTAATTGAACAAGTGCACTGTGGTCTTTTTAATTCTTCAAGGTGATTACCTTCTTCCTGGACATATATTTTTAATAATTAAGGTCATACGATCACCTTACAGAAAATTAAGGAAACAGAAAAATTGTTACCCACAATCCTGCTATCCCGAGACACTATTATCATATTTCTGGCAAATATTTTTCTAGATATCCTATTTTTTAAATTCTAATGCACTTTTAATCATTACACATATGATTTATAGCATTTTGCTCTGAATGTGCTGTTCCATTTTCCCAAGTATTCTTATAGCCTATATAGTGATCATATTTCCAAAAGGAAAGATTATTAATTAAAGGAAGTGCAACCAGAATTCACTTAACAAATGCTCTTATTACACTTATTTTGGAATAGTGACTTAGAAGAATTTATATCTGTTTTTCTTGCCATAAACAAAAGATTTTTCCCAATGGCAAAGAACTAAACATCTTATCTCTGAAACAGCTCCACCATGCATGGGGCTACACATTCCCTGGTGTAACCCCACCTGGCAGAGGTGGGGCTCTTCTTTCCTTTTGTGTTTAAGCTTGCCCAGGTACATAAAGCCTTCTTGGAATGCTATGTAGTATTTCAGAAAGCATAGGGAGACAGAGTGAATGAGAGACTGACAAAAGTCAGAGCATCCTCTTTGCTTGCTGTCTTAAATAATTAGGGAAAAAGGTACTCTGTCTAACGAACTTGGCTAAATCCACAAAAAATATGCCACTTTTACCCAGAATTTAAACACTATATACTTTAATATCCTTTTCATTTAAGACCCTTTCCCTTTATCCTATTTTTTGGGGAAAATTATGTAGAATACAAGGGTGGAGGCCAGGGAAGCCGGATTTTAGATTTCTGAGTCATTATACTAACTTTTATTCAAATTGCTACTAAGGGACATTGAGTGAAATTTTATTGACATAGAATGTACTGAAGAGTACTGCCCCCCATCTTTTACACACAAATACCCACCCCTACCCACCCAACCCATGAGAATGCACACACATAAACTTAATTGAATAATTTCACTCTAAATTCCTATTAGGTTAGAAGCATTATTGGAAGTACTTTTTTAGTGACCCCCACACATTTTAATCCTTTTTGAAATAATGAACTTTTTCTGGTTTTCATTGAAACCACAAACTAAAACAACCAAAAACCCAAACAAGGAATTTAGAGCTGGTGAGAGCCGATCCCAACTTTGCCATTAGTTTAGCAAGTTAGCTTGGGGCAAATAATTTCCTTTCTTTTTGACAGTATTCTTACTTGTAGCTGGAGGAAATAATTCGTAAGGTAGAGACGTATCATTACCAGTCAAGCTTCATGAAATTGACTTTAAAAACCTGCAAAATATGAAGCATATGTTTAAGAATAATATTAATTTGGTCTCAGGCAGTTTGCATGTGCTTTTTGAAAAACATGCAATAAAAAAAGACCTGCTTCTTATTTACACAGCCCAGTACTTTGAAATTTCTCATGGCGGAAAGCAGTCCTTCATGTACATAACCTATGAATTATCCTTGAAATAAAATGTTTAATTACAGTTGACATTTCTGAACCCATTGCAGGTGGTGCCCATCTGAAAAGCGACATTGTTTACTGCACTACAAGGCTCCAGGCCTAGTGTCAGAGATTATAAACCAATTTCCATCCCTGCTTTAATGCTGGTTTAATATCAGAAGAAGAACTTTACTGTGTAAATATTAAACATTTTGTTTAAATATTAAGCACCAAAGGTCTTTTCCTTTTGATTATTAAAACAGGAAGAGCCCCAACTTTGAAAGAGGTGCCTTGTTGTATTAAGAAAATGACTGGCTCTGTACCTTCAGGTTAATTATCACTGTCCAGAGATGCATATACCAAGGCAAAATGTCAGTTGTCTACTTGTACCATTGTGAATCTTGGTCTCTAAATGGCAATAGCTGACCAGGTGTCTGCATCACTAATAATGAGCTCATTAGGGATTTTGAATTTTCTCTTGTTCTGTATCTAAGAATTGATTCCATGACAACTGACAAAAATGCCATCTTGTTAGATACAGGTAGATCAGAACAGGGAATCACAGGGAAGTGACCCATGAGTGATCCAACTGAAGCATTCATTGGATTTGATCACCACCAAAGCTCTTATCCAATTGCATAGGAACTAATCATCTGAACAGTAGGTAAGAAGGGATCCATTGTGAAACAAATGCTTGTTTGCCCACCTAAGACTGGAATTTAAGCAGGGAAGATGACATTTATGAATACCTGTCCTGCAGACAAATGATCAAGACGGATGTGAGCTCTTTTCCAAGAGATTGTATTTCCAAATAACTGCAATGGGAGCTACTATGACAATATTCTGAATTCCTCTCAATCATGGAAAAATGATCTGTCTTCTTGATTCTGTACATGAGGTTTGCTAGCTTGTATCCTTTTTCTTACACATTGTCTTAAATTCTTGAGTGGAACCCTCTGCCTCTAATAGGCAGGCAGGTAGGAGAGATCCAGATGTTGCTCATAACTGTTGGGTCTGCTGTACTGACGTGCTTATGAGGAAGCAAATAAACCCAAATCTTAGGCTTTTGTATTTAAATACATTCAACACCTCTAAATATGGAAGTGGCTTTAGAATTCTGCCTGAGAAAGATGATGGAACCAGGAAAATCTCATTAGAAACTGTTTCAGGATACTATGCTTTTGATGTAAAAAGGGAAAAGGGCCTCTGCAGATTTTTTTCCTAGAACTGTTGAACCTATTAATATTTCCATATAGAGAATTATATGGTAATATCACAAAGCAGCTTATAAGATATGCATCAATTTACTTGTATCTCAATAACTTTTTTTAATCTTTTCAATTTTTAATTAACTTGTGTATATATTGAGTATCTCTTTTATGCCTGGCATTGTATTGAGGCTTCAAAAATTTAAGATAGATCTGAAAAATCAAGATTAATTTATATGATCCAATTAGGAAAGTGGTTGATGTATTAAACTATTCAATTTAAGGTTGCTAGTTAGGGTGTGATAACGAGGGAAATGAGATTGGGAGCAGTATTGTCTTTGAGTTGCATCATTTAGGCAGATACAGCAGTATGAGATACATTTGCTAAGGGGAGAGACTGGGATTGGGGAATCCTGCTAGAGGCTGTGGCAATGATCTACTGAACTTGGGTTAGTGCAGTGACAGTGGGAATACAGAGCAAAAGTGGTGTCTAGGAAATTTCAAATTTGTTGGTTCATAGTAGCACTTTAAAAATTGTTTGTCGGGCCCGGCTAGATAGCTCAGTGGATAAAGAGCGCGCTGGGGTACCACATGGGAGGCCCCGGGTTCGGTTCCCGGGGACCTCTCCGAGCGGGCAGACGGCCTTGAGAAAGGCAAGCCACTGTGGGCGGGGCAAAAGCCGCTGTGGGCAAGGCAAAAAGCCGCCACCGGCAGGGCGGAGCCCCCATGGGCATGGCAAAGTCACCCGTGAAAAGCGGAGCTGCTGCCTGCAAAGCA
>PVKH010039690.1:0-11156 GCA_004027955.1 Chaetophractus vellerosus | reverse complement strand
CTGCTCTTATCTCCTTGAAAGGTGGTAAACTCATTTAAGGTGGTAACCTTGAATAAACAAGTCAGTTTGTTCATTTGTTCAAAGGAAATTTATTGAGCACCTAATTTGTGTCTGAAACTGCAAAGAAGTAGGGAGGCAAAGAGGAATAAAGCAGAGTTCCTCCCCTGGAGGAGAGCAGCTTCTCTGTCCTCTACCTCTCTCCTGTTGTCATCTGCTGTACTGTTACTTCTCAGTGGGCCTCTCTTGTGGTGGTGGATACAGGAACCTGTACTTACGATAAAAATGTCTAGAACTACACAGACACACACACAAGCACTAGTGAAACTGGGGAAACCTGAAAAATATGTATTATATATAATACTATAATTTTTTCAGGATGTTATCTTTGGGGGGGAACTGAGTAAAGAATATATGGGAGCTCTCTGTATTATTTCTCACAGCTGCATGTGAATCTACAACTATCTCAAAATTAAAAAGTCTAATTAAAAAAATACATATTTATGGTCACAAACCAAAAACCTTCTACTACCTTTAATTTCCCCTGAACTTGACTGTGACTAGGCTTCATGGCAGGGGAAGGTGGGGCAGAAGAAGGAAGGTCGAGGTGAGGCTCCCAGAGGTATCTCTTGTGAGATGCTGACGAAGCAACATGGTGTTTGTTGCATGAAGCAGCCAATTTCGAATTTATGTTTCAAAGAAACTGGTGATTTGCCAACATTCAATCTGAAATTCTTGAGGAGCGGGGTTGTAGTTGTCTATATATACATATATAAAGGCATATCAAAGTACTTCTGTATCTACTCTTATTTTTCCCAAGGGGAAGAATGGTGGGGCCGAATGATTGAACCAAGGCAGAGGCTCCTGAGGTCTGGGTGAGTGCATCCCTCACTTAGGACTTACACACCTTTCTAGATTCCAAGCAATGAAAGGAATCACCCATTTCCCCAGTTGTGTCTCCTGCCACGCTGTCGGCAGTTGGCGGACGGTCAGCTGCTCCTTCCTCGTTGCCTTACAGTCGGAGGCCCTTTCAGGGGCTCCATCCCCGGCGTGTGTTTTGAGCGTCTCACCGAGGCCTACAGCAGGCCTGAGGCTGCGCGTCTCGGAGGCGCTGGTCGGGTGGGAGTGGGTATTCCGATGCCGGATCTCCCAGGGCCCAAGTTAGTGTGGTGGTGAACTATTCTGGCCGTTCCCCCTACCCTGGACTAGAGCTAAGCTGCCACTGCCCTGGCCTGGACTTACCGTGGAGGATGAGGAGTTACGGGTGAGCGTCTAACCCGACACCAGCTAGCAGGCCAAGGCCCTCCCCTCCCCGGTCCCTTTTCTGCTGCTGTAATACAAGACGACTGGGCTAAATAACAGCCGAGGTCCCGTCCACATCTGACCCGGCTGACTTTCAGCCCCCACACTTGCTGGGCATTCTAGAATTCTCCGAAGGGCCACTCCCTCGGGGCTCACTCTTCAGAGGAGGAGGGTAAGTGGAGCTGGCACATTTGCACCGCCTGGCTGCGGAGAGGCAAGTCCAAGGCAGGGTCGCCACCCTGTTTCCCTACATTAGATCCGTTGATCCAAATGGTACCGGCTAGGTATCACCAGCTCTGGAGGAGCTGCCACATCCTTTGATATAATTCACAGCTCATAGACTTGATTCCCCTGGGAACATGTTTTTAAAAATTGAAGGAATCCATAGTTCACATATGTTGCCTGAATGCAACATTGTGTAATACCTTTCCTCCCCCTGCCCATCCAAGCTCCCGCCCCCCCCCTCCCCGTTTAGAAACCCAGTTTCATTGAGTGGCATTAAAAACAAAACAAAACAAAATCCTCACTGCCCCTTAGAGGCTTAAGTCCTGGGGAGCCGGAGCAGAGGAGACGTTGTTGTCTCTAAAGTTCAGAAATAAAAATGACTTTCTCCTTCCAGCTGCTGTTCCCTGATGTGACTCTGTGATCAGTATCAAATGCTTGGTGGCAAGGATTTCTGTAGAGCTTCTTCTGCTAAAATAGATTTAACCTGCCGGTGGCTCTTTGTGAGAGAACAATGGTGGGAACAATAAGGAGCTGCTACATTGTCCCTGCCTGAATAGCTCCTAGCCCAGATATTCGCTGGTGGGCCCTGTAGATCACCTGCAAAGAATGTCCGTCTCCCCCTGTTGAGAAAGGTTATGCTACAGGCAAGCGTCCAGGCTGTTTCATGGTAATGAATCAATAGGGACCTGCAATTAATGAAGTCTTATTTCGAAATGGTAGGGAGTCACCTTTTGAAACAGGGCCTGTTTTCTCTTCCCGGCCTAATTGCTTAGCCTGGGGTGTCTCCAGTTTGAATGGGTCAACTTTGTATGTGAGCAGGGGTTGGGGGCTGGTGAGAGGGGGCAGAGGGTGATGAGTAAGGTTGCTTTGGAGGCTTCCTTGGGCAATCTCTGGGGGAAATGAAACCCATATGTGTGGTTAGTAGCATGTGGCTCAGAATCAGGCAAACAGAGGCAGGCTGGAAGGGCAAGAGTGGCTTTTGAGTTTCCCATCCCCGACTTTTCAGCTGGGCAAAATCTTACTTCCAACTTTGTGGCTGCAGATTGGGTCTTTGAGAACCCATGGCTAGTACACTGTGGTGTTGGCAGAAAAAAACACAGGCTTTGGATCCAGACACGTGTGAGTCCCAAGGCTTGCACTGTCATTCACCAATAGTGTGACCTTAGGCAAACTGCTTAACCTTTCTGAGCATTGCTTGCCTCCCCTATCTGTCAAACAGGGATACCATCACCTCCCTGCAGGGTTGTTGCAAAGAAAATAGGTAAGGTACTTAGCACGGCCCCCAGCGGGACTCAACAAATGGGGTGTGGCAAATGCCCACAGTTTACCAACATCCATCCTCCCTTCTTCCTTACCAATAGAATCCTAGTTTGGTTCAGAGCAGCAGTGTGTCAAGCCAAGGAAAACCTGATTTCGTAGTGTTTCCTGTAGTTGGAGCAGTTGTATGACACAATTCCAGGAGGAAAACTATTTTTCAATCAAAAATAATTTAGGGGGCCGGCTGTAGCTCAATCAGTAGGGCACCGGTTTACCCTGGGTTTGGTTCCCAGGGCCTCCTCGAGCAGGCAGACCACCTTGAGAAGGCAAGCTGCCGCAGGCAGGACAAGCCTCCACGGGCAGGGCAAAAGCTGCTGTGGGCAGGGCAAAGCCGCCACGGGCAGGGCAAAGCCGCCATGGGCAGGGCAAGCCGCCACGGGCAAGGCAAAGCCCCCACGAGCAGGGCAAGCCGCCCGCGAGCAGGCAAGGCCGCTGCACGGTGAGCTGACTCGGCGGGTTGCCGCAACGGGGGGAGACAAGCAGACACAGAAGAACGCAAAAATGAACACAGCAAGAACAAGCAGAAAGGGGGGTGGGGATATATAATAAAAAATATATATATATTAAAAAATATTGCCTTAGCTGGCACCAAGCTTTTACCCTTCCCCTGCCCAGTTTCATTCTTCTTGGAATGTTGTCACGATGCTTGGAGGTGTGGGAGCCATCTTGAAACCATGAGGACATATTCCACATGCTAAGGAGAGCAGGGCACATAAAAAGAGCCAGAGACATTGATGACATGTGGAGCTGCTGTGCCAACTCTTGACTGCCTCCCTCAAGACCACTCGTCAGATAAGAACAATAAATCCCCTTATGTTAAGTAACTGCTACTTGAGCTTTCTGTTACATGCAGCTGAACACTATCTCTAAATGATACCCAGTGATTATTATTTCTTCAGGCAGGCAAAACAAACCCTTGGAAGCTTTCTTGGAGACTGATCAAGGCAAGGAAGAGGACTACACTGGGAGACATACCACCTGGTCTCCGATATTTCAGGACCTCACCACCTTCCCCTTTATCTGTCAACCCATGTACCTGAGCTTTTTATTTACATAGGCTTCCTTGCTTATTATTAAATCAGAGCTTCCAGGGAAGTGGAGTTAAATTAAGGGAGATCAGAGGCAAAGTTAGCCATGGCTGCCATATACATATATGCCTGCATTGTATAAGATCCTGGAGTTAATCAGGAACAGAGGCCCTGCCTCAGCGAAGAGGCTGCCTGCCAGAGCTGGCTGCAGCAACTCCATCGAGCACTGGAAGTACATATGGGAACCAACAGGCCCAGAGTGATAATAGTCATAAAATTTTAAAAGCTTCTCTAATAAAGACGCCTTCACTGAATTCTCATTCATTGGAGAAATAGCCAAGAGTATGGAGCTTATCCCAAGGCACTTGGTGGCAACTTGAAAGAAGTGTAGGCACGTTGTAGTAAGGTTGGGCTGGGTCTCCTTGACCCAGTGGGAGAGCTATGGGGGCAGCTTCCTATTGACCTTTGAGGTCAAGCTACTGGCCCCACAGCTCTGGGGAGTGTGGCTCGGAGGCTTCCTCTTTAGGAGGACAACGGATTAAAAGTCAGTCACAAATGAGCTAGTCACCGTTAATGTGTCCGCTGAAACTGCCAGTCTGACGTCCCTCCTAATGGCTGACAAATGTCAGGGTGCTTTTTTTGTTAATTGAATTGGTTAATTAGGTCCCAAAGGCCTATCTGCTAATTATGAGCTGGAGCCGAATATAAGCTTAAAAAAACAACAACGCAAAAACGATGCAAGGAAGTCAAAACAAAACACACACACACCAAATTCTTTTGTGTTCTTTACAATCTGTACTGTTACCTTCCCTTAATTTCTGACCTGCCACATGTTACTGTATTCTTGATGTGTTTAAAAAAAAAAAAAAAGAGGGCAAGAAAAACTCCAATTCTGCCTTTTTCCATGAGGAGCATCTGCTCAATAGGCTCCTCGTTCATTAATTTTCTGCCAATTAGCAAGGGGAAAAAAGGTAGAAGAGGGAGGGGGAGAATAAAGTCCAGATTTGCAGCTTAATGTGTTACCTTGTGAAGATGGTGCTTTCAAAAGCTACACATTCCCTCCTGTTTTGGATGAAGAGGCGGTAACCGTCAACTAGCCCCAGCAGCAACTTGTTGATGTTTAAGAAATTTTTTCCCGAATTCGATAGAGCAGGCACCAGACACAGTGTGAGGACATGGAGCGGCTGACACTGTCCCACTGAGGCATAACCTACCTTAAAGGTAAATCACGTGCCTTCTAGCTCACGGACGACTCCAGAAACTTAGAGTTGGAGGTGAGTGTCAAGAAGAATCTTCCAATATCATTCCTGAGTTGTCCTGCTTCTAATTAGAGAACACTGAAGTAAGTTAAATGTTCTAGCTTCACAGCTCCAATTCACACTGCCTCTGGGAGCTGACAAACCCCAAATATCTGATAAAGGCAGACCTTCTTTGGTTGGTGGGAGGAGAGGGATAGGGAGGAAGTGGGGGGGAAAGGGGAGGAACTCAAAAATCCTTTGTGGCAGTATCCAATTTTTCCCACCTCCAGTCTGGCATAGCTCACTGGACCAGGGCAAAAAGCCCCAGAAAGTGCCCAGCCCCAGTGCTCCCCACTCTCAGAGTCCTGGGCTAGGGAAGTCTGGGAGGTTGAAAACATGTGGCCAGAAGCTCGGGGACTTCAAGAATTTGTGTGACTTGGACACCACTTAGAGCCTACCTCCCTTGACAAATTTAGGTCAGCTTGGCTCACCCTCCCAATTCACCTGCCTTCCCAATTCAGCTGCCGGAGTCCAGGCCCTCCTCTTGGTTTCTTCCAGTTCCCAGCCTTAGCCCCATGAAGTCCCGTGCCTCTGCCCCTGGGGACAATGCCTCAGGTCAGCCACAAGCCAGCTTTTGGTTCCCCAGGCGGCTCCAAAGACCTCTAATCAAAACAGCTCTAGCTTTCCTGAAGTCTTGAAGAGTTATGGGGAGGCATCATGGCCCACACAGAGGCCTCTGCATCTGTAAGGCTCGCCCTCCAAAGCTCCAGCACCTTCCATCACCCCTCTCTCCTTCCAAGAGCACTCAAAATTTAGACTGCCTCACCCGACTTCTGGATGACATGTATGCCAAAAGCTCATGGTTGAAAGAAAAGCTGGATGTTTTACAGTGATTCTGCCTGTGGCTCCGCATTTTTGCAAGCAGGTATGTGTGTGTGTTTGGCAACATTAAAATAGCACTGACTGCTTGCGTTCATCCTGAGCAAAACATCTCTGAAGGGTTTTCAGAGTATCTTGGTTATGGGGATAGTTGGTGAGATCAAATGTGTTATAAAGGGGAGAAGACATGACAGTGACGGGCCATATAGCACAGTGGTCAAGAGCATGGCTCTGAAATCCTGATGACCAGGGTCCACTTGCTAGCTGTGCAACCATAGATGGGTTATTTCCATGTCTTTGAAACCCAGGTGTTCATCTGCAAAATGCAACTAGTAACAATACTTACCTCCTGGGTTGTTGCGGGCAGCAAGTGAGATAGGTGGCAAAGCAGTGAGCCCGGGGCCTGGCCTGCAGCTAGTCCTCAGGGAACATTGGCTATTATAACCACTTTGCTCTCTTACTCCATTCTTTTAAAGACTGAAGTCCACAGGAACATCAGCTTCACCAGGAATTTTGCTTATGACTAAATTATTCTCACATTCCTTTGGCACATTTGGTAAAGGGGCTTCTGCTGTTCTTTCTTGAATAGGCTAGAGTTTTTATGACTCATAAACCCAGAGAGATATAGAAATTCCCCTCAGATGAGCTTTGGGCACTACTGCGCCCCCAGGTGTCTCACATAAGACAGAGAGGTGTGGGGTGAGAAAAAGGGCCGCCATGTTTCATATGAAGTTGAACGTCTGCCTACAGAAGCCCATCTAGGAAGGAGCCGCCTCATGCTCTCTGAAGCTATTTAAGCTTCTCTTCTCAGAGCAGGAAACTCAGACTCTCTTTTGCTACCCCCATTCCTTTCTGCTAAGAAAGTCCAAAGTTAATCCCAATTTTCTTTCATTTCATCACCAGCTGATGGGAAGATAATTTGACCACATTGGAAGTTAGGGCGACTAGCTGTCCTAGTTTTCCTGGGACGGAGAGAGTTTCCAGGTTACAGAATCTTCAGTGCTCAAACCTGGAAAGTCCCGGTAAAATGGGATGAGTTGGCCACCCAACTAGAAGGCAGACTTTGTCATTATTCGTTAAGGAGGGACATTGCAGTTGGAGGAAATATCAGTCCCAAACCACCTAGCAAGTTAATAAACTCAGTAAAACCCAGGGCCTCTCAGTGCATCAACAGAGGTTCTGAAGGCAGAAATCATAGAAACATATAATTTCTCCATCACACAGAACATGGACTTACCCCTTTAGAAGCTGGAGTCCCAGGTGGGGACTTTTGAAAATGAAGTCTTGAATGGACCAAGCCACTCCTCACAGATTACATTATGGAAGACAGCAGGAGGAGGACATGTTTAAGAGTCAATAAAACAAACAAAAAAGCCACCAGGGCCTCCTGAACGTTGTCCACCAGAGGCTACTCCTGAGGGAAATAATCCATATTCTCACACTCTGTTACCAGGGCCTGGAAACCCTGCTTCTTTCAAACCCAAAGTGAAATTAAATGGCTAAGCATGCTTCCTTCAGATTTACAGAGAACACTGCTGAAAGAAAGGAGGCTTACATCTCTCCACAGAGGGAAAGAACAAAAATTAAGTGGCAAGAACTGACAAGCTTTGAGCACCAAAAATATGCCAGGCCCATGGTTTACACAATGTTTTCTCAGAGAGCCTGGTGAGGTTGCTGTTATGATCCATATTTGACAGCCAAAGAAACCAGCCTTCAGAGAAGGAAAGTTAACTTCCCCAAGGTCACTCAGCTAACAAGTGACAGACCTGAGAATTGTAATAATGATAATAATTTAATAAAAACAACCATAATTATGGAGCAACGATTACCATGTACAAAGTGGTACTCAGGTCCAGGTGCTAGGCTCCATTCTTTAATGGTTAATCCCATGTAAACCTCAAAACAGCCACCCCATTAGTAACACTGCTAAACTCACTTAGCATATGGGTAAACTGAGCATTTAAGAGGTTGTATAAATAACTGGAGGACATACAGCCAGTGAGCAGCAGAACTGGAGTTTGAACCTATGTCTGTCTCGCTCCATAAACCATGCATTGTCCATTGCACAACACATTCCACCCTTCACATCTTTCAAAAATACTTTTGCATGCTATCACATTTAATCACTGACATGGATGCTTTCTAGACATAAAAAAGGCAAGCCAAGGGAGGCTCTAGTTTGCCCAAAGCCTCAAGGCTCTTAAGCGTGAGTGCCTTGCAGAAAGCTGACGCCAAGTCCAGCACCCTAGGAGAACTGTGACCCTATGTGTCTGCTGAGAAAAAGGTCTTCTTCCAAAATGGCGGCTTTCTCCTCTCACCCCTACAGGAGCCTTCTTCAATAACCATATCTACTCCGTAGGGGATCACTGAGTGATTCAGAAAGGGAAAGAAGATGGTCATAACAGAAGGTAAAGATAAGCAAGCCAGAACCTCTGCCAATGGCAGCCTCCTCCCCTGGACCATGGCTCTTGCCTGTGTGAGAATATTGACCTCACGGTATTGACACGCCACCTGCCAAGCTGCCTTTCCTCATTGATAACCAATGGCCGCGCCTAAAGTTCAATCACTGCTGGGCGGCTTTCATGTTTGTAAACAGTATTGACATGCATAAATAAGGGCCCATCAGACTGCAGGATTAAACAAGGATGGAGGCAGAACATTTGGGAGATTAAATCCGGAAGCAGCTAATTAAAATCAGAGCTGGAAACGAAGCCGTAAATGGTGGCCAATTAATGTAAATGCCTTCCAATCTTGGACACCTTGGTACCCCAACCCAGGCTTTCCCAAGCTTGTGGCCAATATGCTCCTACCCATTAAGATAAAACTGGGTCCAAAACTGTTCTACCAGTTTTGGAACAGTGCCCCTGTTCCACCCCCAACAGAGCCTCTTAGGCCAGTGGCCCCGCAGTAAGCACAGGAAAAAAAGCATTTCTGAGAAGACTCCGTGGTCCATAGGAGAAGACAGACATCTGACATCATAACTTTGTCCTAGAATGTTCTGATGCAGTATAGAAAACAAACGAGTAAGCTTTTGATTAAAACAACAACAAGAAATGTGGGAAATAGCAACATTCCCTCCTGGGCTCCTAGAGAGTCAGTGTTAAGGACAGGATAGGGCTCAGAGAGGGAGCTCATTGTCGTTGTCCTCCTTACTTGCTAATAATTACATTATGATGGAACAACATCCAAAGGTCCCTCTTGAAATGTCCCCTGACTCAAACAGCATTGTCCGTGGGTCCCACTTCACTATGCAACAATCAAGGTGCTGGAGGGCAGCAGTCAGTTGTGATTGGGGTGAAGAACCTCTTGCCCAAAGGATTACTCAGTGAACTATCCTAAGAGCGAAACAATGCTTTGATTGGTACCTTTCTCCTTTTTACCACCTTTAGCATGGCTTCATTGAAAACCAATAAAAATAACGGCCAGCTTTATTCAGCACTTACTGTGTGCCAGGCAATATCCTAAGCTTCTCACATGCATTAGCTCATTTCATGTTCATGAAAAACCCACAAAAGGGAGTTGAGGCACAAATAGGTGATGTGATTGGCACAGTGACTTTGTTTCCCCAAGAACCCTCACAGGTAAGGCAAATAATGCTAGTCCCATTTTTGAGATGAAGAACTGACGCCTGTAGAGGTGAAATGATTTTCTCACAAAGGTGAACACCTGGCAGGAAGTCCTCTTTAGGGGTATAGATGCCCCACTTATGAAGAGGTGGGATAGCCAGTGCTTTGCCCTAGTCACCATTTGCCATCACATTTTTACCCACATAAATTTTATTGGACTTGAGAGAGCATGAGATGGTGCCCAAGATTGGGCCGTCATGAACAATGAGATCCAGTGCAGGAGAGTAAAATGCTCTAAAAATGCTATTATTTGGACTAGAGAGGCTTTTTCCCAAGCCATATTCCAAGCTTACTTTTTTCTTAGCTAGTCCTGACAAAGGAATCCTCTGCTGGCTTGAGCAGCGGAGAGCTGCGTTGTGTGGATGCACTTAGGGTTTTTTGGAAGTGAGGGAACAAGCAAGTGGGCGAATGAGAGCGAGTGTGTGAGTGAGTGAACCTGTGAGTGAGTGGTATCATATTCCTGGTTTCAGATTAGCGTCAGGACTGCAAAGCTCAACTTGTGGTTTTCTAAGATTAATCATAAGTTACAACAAGCTACTCTCCTTTGGGGTCTTTCATTTGCATCATTTTCTCTCTCAAAGAGTTGGAGGAAAACAAATCTCTTCCACACAGCTTTGGGAATTAGCTGCTTGTCACTCACTAGCTGGAATCAGATTTGGATTGCATGTTCCTTGCTCCAGAGCCCTGGGCTGGCTCCCCATTAAGCAAGAAATGTACATCTGGAAAAGACACTGTGGCCAAGGCCCTTACAGACAGGAGAGCCAGTTGTGGGCAGCTCTGCAGTAACATGAGCCCCTGGCTTCAGAGTGCTATCATTTATCTGCAGGCCTCCATGCACATCCAAAACTAGGCATTTAGCCCCTACACGCACCTGAGGATCAGGGGTACGTCAGCATCCTCCATTCTCTGTGGAAATAAAAGATCATGGTTACATCTTGGAGGAGGGGGCTTTATGTGAGACACTCAGGGTCTTCAGCAGTCCAGACGGGGCAGCCAATTGGAAACTGACCTGACTGGAAGCTTGTTGCCTGCCTTTCAGAAGGGCAAACTGTTGTCCAATTTTATATTATACAAACTGGCATGGTGGACCCAGGCTGGGTGGAGTCAGTGTGGATCTGGGGAGTGGGACGTGTTGCCACAGTTCTCTAGACGCAAGGTGCACACTGCCTGAAGGATGGCCTGGCCAGTGGCCGAGGGTGGTGGGTCATCAGGACCCAGGGCAACTAGGCTGATCTTCAGTGCTCCAAATCCAGAGTGGTGGGGTAACTGGAGTGAAAAGCCAGGAGAGGGGCCAGAAACTGTGTCACATGGACAGGGCAACCACCATGAGGTCAGGTCAAGGCTGGGCTCCCCCATGGCAGGTCTAGGGCAACACAACTGATGGCAGATGCCACCTTCTGGATGGTTACATATTCTACCTGCTGGGCAGCCTGACTCAGGAAAGGGGCTGATGCCAGGATCCAGGATAGGTAGATCCTCTCAGATGCCTCCAGGCCTGCCAAGAGGCACTGTGTCCCTTCCTGGGGTGCTGTTTGAGAGACCAC
>PVKH010039689.1:0-11155 GCA_004027955.1 Chaetophractus vellerosus | reverse complement strand
AGAGCTCCCCACAGGATCTCTCTACTTTAACTTTCCAATCTCAGGTCCATTCCTTATTGAAGTCACTGGTACTCTAAAAAAATCACAGCAACTAATTACTTTGGGTTACAAAATTCTATATTTATAATCTCTGTTTCAGAAACTTGCTTTCATTTGTTTTCTATTTTCTTGGCTTGTATCTAGAATCTCTTTCTGTGCCTAACTAACCCTAATGTATTCAAATACATGTGGATGAGCTGTTTGGCTCTTCCTTCCTTCCTTCCTTCCTTCCTCCCCCTCTCTGTCCCTCCCTCCCTCCCTTCGTCTCTTTTGTGTCTCCCTAAGTTACTTACTCTCTCTTTCCTTGACTAATACTATTTGCTGACACCCACAGAGAAGAAAGAATGGAAATTCAGATTAAATAACTATTCCTTTCATGAATCTGTTTAGACTTCTTAGTCCACAGATGTGTTCTGCAGAAGTATTATATAACTTGTAAGGAAACTGTGCCTATATATTTCAGACGTAGGAATAGGAGTTTCTTTTCTATGTGGTGTTTACTCTACTGAGCTCCAGCAATCACATTAAATCAGTAAGAGACTCTGCAGGGACACTTGTGGATTTATGATTGAAGTCTTGGTTGATTGGGTCTGGTTCTCCACTCATTCCAGCACCTTTTCTAGAGGAGTAGACACTACTGACAGACACTTGTTGCTGAAGGCCAGTAGTGCAGTGAAGTATATCACGAGTGTGATATTGCCTGTATCTCACTTCATCACATGTTTTGGGTTATTGGCCTCTTCTGGTTAGATGACCACAACTTGACCTTTTTCTGAAACACTTATGCTATCTATTTCACTCTACATTTTTTTTTGAACTTGATGTTTTCTTAGACTATGTTACATTCATCTGAAGCATACTCAGTTTTTTTCATTTAACATCAGAAAAAATATATGAAGCCTATCACTTCGGTATCACTACATCTGATATTACTGATCAGATTGTTGTGAAATGCCCTTTAAAGGATCTAATCTTATTCTTCCCTCAGGTTCAGTTCAAAATCTCCAGAATGATCAGTGAATAACATTAAAAAAACCCTTCATGTACTTATTTTCTTGTGGCTTATCCCTGTCTGCCTTCTTTCTACCATAAACCCATTCAATTGTATTGGTAATCTAAAACTACTTCAAGATTCTGGTAGTACAGTGTTAATAGATATCCAATAATCAATGCAGAAGAACTCTCCAAGGTGCTGCTTTTACAAAAGCCCTGAAAGATGCCATGACACCCAAAGCAGCCTTTCTAGTGAAGTATTTTTGAAGAGAGCGTTTCTTACATCTTTCAGATCTGTGACATTTTCTAGGATTGCAAAATGCTGCAGAAAACATATGGGCTGATCAACTAATTGGATAATTCCTTCCTTTGATAAAAATGCCACACTTCAGAATACATTGACCCAGTAGTGTTCTTTTGTCTACTGGTCTTTGATCTTTCGATCAAATTCAGCCATACAGGATACTAAGAAGTCTTCTAAAGAAGTCTAACAATAGTCTAGACATATAGCTTTCTGTTAATTTTAGATATATCCTATTTGCATTGCACATTTTGTACTAGATGAAGTTAGAAGGGCCTTTCTAAGTTCTACTTTCCACAATTCTATGGAAATTATATATGTCGTTATTGAATGGTGACAAAGAAACAGAAAGAATGATCCAGAACAAGCCTTGCTCTCTGTCTCCTGAAAGCCCGGGCAGGATGGTATTTAGGTTAAGTGGCTTGCGGAAGCTGTATAACCACAATGAGTCAGAACTGGGACCTTGTTATTAACTAATGCTCCAATATTCAATACCTCCATACCCATATCCTCATACTCTATAAGCTTCACCCCTTTGCATCTCACTGCTTTGTGTATGTTTCTTGTTAATACACATTTGCTACTTGTTTTAGTTTTTTTGGCTGCTCAAGTAAATAACATGCAATGACTTGGCTTAAACAATGGGAAAATTTATTAGTTCATGGTTTTGAGACTAGGAAAAAATCCAGTCAAGGTGATGCTTTCCTCCTGAATACTGACATTCTGGGGCTGGTGCTCATGATCCTTGGTTCTGGGCTCCTCCATCACATGGCAGTGTACATGGGGCCTCTCTTGGCCTTTCCCATTTCTTCTGGGTTCCAGGTTCCATTGACCTTTGCTTCCGGTAGCTTCCTTTCTCTCTAGCAGTCTGAATTTCATTCCATTTATAAAATACCCCAATAATAAGATTAAGACTCAATCTGATTGAATTGGGGCACACTTTAACTGAAGAAACTTCCTCAAAAGGACATACTTACAATGGGCCTACACCCACAGGGATAGATTAAATTTAAGAACATGTTTTTCTGGGATACATCTCTCTAAACCACTACACCATTGAAAACATTAGGTGGTATAGATGTCAGGGGCACAAATAATTTCTTCTCTTACACCATTTTTTTTTTCAAAATATACAGTTAAAATAAGTTTAAAATGCAGATAAATCATTGGTGACATTACCATTGCTAACCATGTTAAAAATACATTTTGTTGAAATGTATTTTTGTTTAATATGAATAGCGAAAAGATAATGCTATAGATTGTTTACTATGACTGCAAAAACAAACATGTGAAAGCACCCACTTTTTTAAACCTTTTGGTTAACTTCTTGGAACACTAAAATAACTTTTTTATGCTAAAAATAGTTCAAGAAAGGGAAATAATAAACCACTCTCACTCAAGAATATTGACACAAAATTCTAACTAAATATTATGCAATTGAATCCAGCAATTACAAAAAAAACACACCTATATTTATTAATCATGAATAAATAACATTTATATCAGGAAGGAAAATGTATTTCAACATTAATAAAACTATAAAAATGTTATTCAATATTAAAAAGATTAAAAGTGGGTGAATCATATGATAATTTTAATAGAAAAAATGAAAGCACTCATATGATGGATGAAGTGTGACAAATCAGTGAGTAAAAGATAAGCCATTCAATAAATGGTATTGAGTCAATTAGTTTTCCATACAGTAAATGTAAAATTAGATTCTAATCTCACTCCATACATAAAAAATAAACTCCAGATGATTTAAGGATCTTAATGTGAAAAATAACTTAAAACATTTTAGAAAACATGAAAAAATGTTTTGATGAATTCTGGGTAGAGGTAGAATTTTGAAACAAGGCACACAAAGAAAAATCATAGGGAAAATAATTGTAAAAGTGACCGTGTCAAAACAAAAATCTTTTGTGCAATAAAAGAGGAAAATTTAGGATGTATATATTATCAGAATAAAAATTGAAGGATAAAACATAGGACTGTACAACATGGTGAACCCTAATGTAGACAAAGGCCTATAGTATAAGTATACAAGCATACAAGTATAAGAATGTTCTTTCATGAATTATAACAAATGTACAATATTAATACAAGGTGGTAATAATAGGGAGGTATGTGGGAAAATACACATAATATAAATAATGGATAATAGGACTAATAATAGTTAATAATTAAATAAAATTAATTAATAATCTTTCACCAATTGTAACAAAGGTAAATTTTATGTTTAAAATATATATATTATTAGAGGAATAAAAGTAGTTCAATTATTTTAAAAAGTGCTATCATCAATGGTAACGAATGTTCCACACCAATGTAAGGTGTTGTTGGTGGTGTGGTAACAGAAATCCTGTATTTTATGCGTGATTATTTTGTAAACTCACAACTTCTCTAATTATATATATATATACACACACACACATATATATAGCATAAACCTAGTTCATAGACATTAAACAAATTCGGGAAGATAGTTGCAATAGATGCAGAATTAGCATAAAAATCATCTACATTGATATCTTAAAAGTAGGCAAAGGATATAACTAGGAAATTCACAGAAGAGAACATCCAGTTAACCGATAAACATATTGGAAAGTTGCTCAACCTCACTAATAATAGCAGAACAGCAAAATAATACAAGAAGCCATTTCATTCTTTATCCCACCTTTAGGGGAGCTCTGTTAGGCTGCCCTTTAGTACCTCCTTCAGTTTTGTGACTCTGTTACCTCCTCATGCACACCATATTGGATGTGGCTTTGGTCTTCTCTGAGAGGCCAGGTGCTTCTCAATTAATGTTTGGTGAACCCATGTTCTCAGATTTCCCAAAACTCTATAGGAGCTTCTACCAAATTGTGCACCCCATCCCAAACATCTATTCTGGTGGTTGGTAGTTGAAAGTAGGGAGTCGAGGTATTTACATATTTCCTCTTTTCTCTATACTTCCCTGTGGCAGTTTGAAGCTTTGTGGGCCCCAGAAAATCCTGTTCTTAAAGCTAATCCATTCCTGTGCATGTAAACCTATTTAGGTGGAACCTTTTAATTAAATTACCTCAGTTAAGGGCCTTTAATTGGATTGTGTGACCCAGGGTCAGTCTTAATCCTCTTACTGGAGTCCTTTATGAACAGAGGAATTAAAGGGCACAGATACAGACAAAAGCTGCAGAGACAGAGAGACCCCCCGAGGTTGAGAAAGAGGGTCCCCGAGGCTGGAGGCTGGAATCAGTGGAGCACAGAGGCACGGAGAATGGCCCCTGGAAGCTAAGAGAAAGCCACAGATAGAACAGCCAGAAGCTGAGGCATCACGGCCTGGAAGAGAAGGTGGGGACTGGCAGAGGCACCATTGTGCCCTGCCACCATCCTTCGGGGAGAGAGCTTCGCATGATGCCTTGATTTGGACACTTTTCTCAGCCTCAGAACTATAAACTTTTAACCTAATAACGCCCCCCCCCCCACTGTAAAAGCCAACCCATTTCTGTATATTACATTGGCAGCCAAATAAAACATTCCTATTTCCTCACTCCTCCTCCCAGCAAAAGAAAGGCATTCTTTTACTTCCACTCCCGCCCTGCTCACAGTCATAATTTTCCTTCCACATTCTGTAGACATCTTTGTTCTAGATGGGATCTGTCTCCAGCAATAACAGTAGTTTATTTGTGTGTGGGTAATTTGTGTTATTTCTTTGTGCATTTCTCTTTTGCCATTTCTATGAAGAAGATGTTTTTACTTTTTTATTTTATATGTGAAGGAGGCGATGGAGGTGAGGCAAAAATGTCTTGTAGGGTAAATGGATTCAAAATCTAGGTTTCTTGACTCTAGGATAATTCTGTTCCCTAAGATTATTTCCTAAGCTTATTCTTACCTCTGGATTGTGAAATATTGGGTAAATGCTTTGATATATTTTCCTTTCAAAGTAAGCATAGTAGGATACTGCAAAAGCATTTTATTCTCTAGTGTTTACTTTTAAAAATACCGTTCATGATCAGTGTAAAGTGGTTCTTTAACTGATATCTCCAACTTTCTTAGTTTATTATGTTTTACCAAGTACATTTTTCAGAATTATAATATGTATTTAAAATCTGAAGTCATTAAAATAAAAGGAAGCTGAATAGAGAGCTATACTCTCTACTGTTAGTACCTTTAGACCTGTCTTCCTCTCCAGCTGAAACTCATTATCATGTCTTAACTCAGAGATAGTCCAACATGATTTATTGTAAAATTCTGTTCAGCAGGAGAGTAATTAACAAGAGACTGGGATTTTTCTCACATGCTTTAGATGCTCTTCTTAATTATGACTGTAATGTGGTTTTTAAAAGGATTAATTAGTAAAAATGTTTTACTAGCTCCCTTTATTTGTTTGATGGAAATCATTTAACTATGCCTGTGAAAGTCATTGTCAACTATCTTCTACTTTTTTGTTTGTTTGTTTGTTTGGAAGGTTCTATGCATTTTTAAATGTTTATTTGGAACAAGAGGTTAACTATAATGCTCAAGGATCTCCATTGAAAACATACTGATTTCACTAATTTGATTATGAAAGGGGCTTGTTTACTGTCCATTTGTTTTAAGTGATAACTTTTTTTGTCATATAGACATCCCATTGAGATCTGACCACATATGCTTTGCTGTCCAGGTAGCTGAAATATTTTATGGTCCGACTTGACATAGCCCAGTGAAACTGTGTAGATGGATGAGTCTTTACGGAGAAGTAATAAGTAATAATTGTTCAGCTATGTTAGTGACATTTTCTTTAAATCTTGAAAGTTCCTGAATATCCTTCTATATATGAAGCCTACAAAATTAATTCAAAAGACTTTTGTTTTTGCTTGTTCCCTCCAGTTACCATAATAATTATTACCACCTGTGATTATTATGCAGCATAACCTGCTTATGGCTATCCACAACAGTGTAAAGTTGCAACGATTTAATGACATTTCTAACACTTTCTTATCTTTGGTATACACAGGAAAAATGATTAAATGAGAGCCTGAGAAACAATAGCATCCATTAATTATAGTACTACTCAAGAGGAAGAAATGGAAACCGGCAACAAATAGGCCTAATAGCAAGAAAGCAGAAGATATAGACTATAACACTAGGAAGCTGGAATAGGAAATTAGATTCCGTTGAACACTGGTGCCTTAAACCACTCTGCCTTTAATTGATAGATCGTAGGACTTGGCCAGACAGGTAAGCCTTCCAGGCTTCTAGGCTTCTTTCCAATTCTGCACCTGAGGAAGTCTGAAAGCCTTTATTTTAATAGCTCAGTAAATGATAGTTATCTGGTATCTTAGGCTCACAGGAGCGAGTTGCTATGGAGCTAAAAAGGATTATAATGGCACCCTGGAGGAGGTTGGGGCTTATCCACTGATTCCCGAGGAGCTGCATGAGTTTGCCCTACAGGGATAGGCTTGAGAGAGAAGTCTTTAAATAAAGATCCAGATGAAATCAGACTTGACCAGATTCTACTAAAACTGAAGAGAAGTTTTGAGGCCTCTTTGGTTACATGTCACATTCTTTGACCTCAAAAACACTAAAAAGTACACTTGGGTGTTTATTGAATCATGCATATATTACACATACACTGGTTGAAACTATAATTTATGCTCATATTTCAAGATGGAGAAAATAACTGCTGAATATATCACATGCATTTATGTACACATCTTTTTTCAAGGTCATAACTGAAGCATTCTAATGCAAAGAGAGTTGCTACCACATATGTATTTTTAAAGTCTATTTCTTGTTGTGGAATATAAGACTCTAAAAATTCAAACATAGAGGCTGCAATTAATGTAGAAGCATGTAATTCACTGCAAATAAAAAATGTATATTGAAACATAATAAGTAGATGTGCTAAAAGCAAGATAATCACTGATAGGCAAACTTGGCTATCATGAGCACACTTGAGCAAATAAAGAATGAGTGTTTTCTTAATCTTGTGATATAAAGCAGACTGTCTGGTCATTTACAGTGACACAGGCAAGGAAAGACTTAGCTGACAGGTCAGAGATACCTGATAGGGTGGAAGATGTTAGAAAAACTCATTGCCTTGCTAGATCTTGGAGGCAAGACACAAGCTGTTGGAGAAACACTATGTTCAGAGATTAGACACTCTTTTTGAGTTCTTTCCTAATTAGGAATGGCAAGAGATGGGTGAGGACCAGCCTGATGAAGACGTGTATTTTAACAGATGTAGCAGGTTTCTAGCCATCCAGGTGGGAATGAAGGGCAGGGTCCCCTATCTCAGAGAGGTTGTTGTCTTAAAACAGGTGGAGAGAAGAAGCTAATATACTGGGGATGTGTGGTATATTTTAGCTATCATGGCTGGTACATAAAAACACATTGTGTCATTAAATTTAATCAGAACAACAGCTCCCTGAGAAAACAAAGCTCAGAGAGATTTAGAAATTTGCTTACATTCACATGGTTGGTGCTAGCTGAATTCTGAACTGGCTGTGTCTGCTGTCACAGACACAATTCTTTGCCCTTCTCTACTTTGTTTCTATAGGTGGCAACTACCCAAATTACTGAAATAGCAATAGGGATAAGGAGGAGAACTGAAGTCTACTGATATGAACTGGGATAGTCCAGAAGGAAAGGAAAGGAAATTGGCACTGGAGGGCAAGGCAGGAGCCCTGTTGGCAGATCTGAGTCAGCTTCTTTGAGTCCACAAAGCAGTGGACTCATGAAAGTGCACCTTCGAATTTAGTGTTAGAATTGGTCTGTTCCTCCCACGGTGGCTCAGTGTTGCCCTGAGAACGGGGGGAGGGTTTAAATTTCAGGTGGCAATTAGTGGTGCCAGAGGTGGGCACACAATTTTGCAAAGGGAAGAAAATGGTTTGGGTTTTGTATCTGTAAACTGAGTAAGGGCAATCAGTGCTGAAACACTGTCTCTGATAAAGAGTTGAATTATTATCTAAGGCAGAGTGAAAGTTATGCATAAGTGAATTGTCTACAGATAATAATCTCAAGTCATCGACTCCAAGGAGTGATTACAGTTCATAGATTAAAGAGACCATATATTTGTGTATAGATAGCTACCACCAGTATATCATCTCCTCTGAATATCCTGGGTGCCAAGATTTATGACCTCAGCTGCTAACAAGCTACTACATACGAGTGGTTATGTTGTAGATTTAATGCTGTTGAGATAATGTTTTTAGGCTAAATTCTTCACATTGATTTATTTTCCATGTTTCCTTTTTATTATTAAATTACTCAATAAACTTGCAATGGATTCTGAAACATGTGCTTCTAAAATGGTTACAGAGTTTTGAGGAAATTTGAAATTGCTCAGCTGGAAAGAGCCCATTAAGTCACCTTTTAACTTCATTAAGGCATGGAAAATCCAGTATTTAGCAAATGACCTTTTTTAAAAACTTTTGTTCCATGCAATGTTTATAGACATTCTCTTTTCACCGCAAAACTACACTCTCAATAATACCGTTTTCTATTTTTTTCTGAACACTTTCTGATAGTAACTTTTTAAAAGCAACTTTATTGGGACTTTTTTCTGGGAGCAGAGCTTACAGGGCTCTGTGATGAGGATGAGAACTTTGTTTCATTTGAAATTGTTTGAATAGAGCCAGCACATATCATCACTGGAAAATAGTCTCAGATAAATTCATTTTTCCTTTCTCTCAATAAATACCATTCAAGTCCTGAAAAGAAGGGACAGAGCAGAAAATTGACATGTATTCATGTGAGTCACCCTTTATGCAGTCCTGGAGAGTACAATTCCTAATCTCCAGTGGTTGCTACTATAGAAGACACAGATAGCATTGGGCAGTGTTTGCCATATGGTACCCTGTGATCCCACCCTGGTTGTGGGCTTGTGCATGTGTATATCAGTGTCAGGGAGGGTGAAGGGGTGGGAAACACCAGTTTTTCGACTCATCAGATTCACGAATAACCAAAAAAGGTCTCTGGAATCTTTATCTCTTTCTCCCCAGACCCCTGTCTCCCTAGTTGTTTTGGTCAGCCAAAGGTTTGCCTTTTGAAATATACCAAAGATTGGTCGGTCTTTATAAATATATTTGGGATAGAAGCTTACAGTTACTAGGCCACAAAGCATAAAGTTCTTCCCTCACCAAAGTCCACGTGTTGGAGCAAGATGGCTGCCGACGTCTGCAAGTGCTCAGGCCTTTGGGTTCCTCTGTTCCCGGGGATGTGTTTCTCTCTGGGCTTAGCTTCTGCTTCTACCACAAGTTCAGCTGTAGATCATGAGACTCTGCGTTGCGTCTCTTCACAAGGCCAGCTGTAGACTATCCGGCAATCGGCTCACTCCAACATCAGAACTGCTTCTCAAATCTGCTTCTCTAAAATCTCTGCAACTCAGATCTGCTGCCTAGCCTTTATACTTGAGACCACACCCACTGAGGGGCAGGACCCAGTTAATGCCCTTATCATAACTTAATCATGCCCAGATGAGCAGATTAGTTTACAAGAATAATCCAATCTGTATTTTTGGAATTCATAATCAAATAAAACTCTGAAACCATTACACTAGTATAAACCAGCCAAGATAGCCTATATATTTGAAAAATACGCAGGAAGAGTGGGAGAATATAAATGTAGTTTAAAGTCCTTTTTACAAAAGCTTTAAAAACAAGAAAAAAAAGAGAAGATTGCAGATCTAATTATACAAAAATGAATTTTAATTTTATTTCTTGTTTATACATTGTGCATCTTAGAAAAAGGGATTGAAAAAATTGACATAGAATTTGTTCAGGAAATTGGAGATACGGTGCTTGCCTAGAACGTTCTTCTAATTCTAACAGTCTCAATGTCATTTTTTCTATCAATGTTATGTATAATGCTGTTGAGCTAGGTAAAATGATGAAGAATGATATATAATTATAGATTGGTTATCTGTGTGCCAAGCACTGTTTTGTTTTACAAGCAATATTTCCTTTCACCCACGCAGTAACCCCCAGTTGTAGATTCTAATATCATTCACATTTTACAGATTTGAAAAGCGAGGCCCAGAAAGAAAGCAAGTTAAAATGGCTAGTAAGGAAAAGAGCACTTAAATCCAGTATAAGACAGTGTGCTTTTACCCACTAATGCAATACAACCTCCCACTGGGCTTACCCTTTCCTAGCTAGAAGTAATTCCTCCTTCCTTTGAACTCTACCTGAGTTTCTCTTATGTCACTTAGCACTTTCTGTCTTGCATTACAGTAATCTATGTGCACATTTTATCTTTTGTCAGTAGGAATACCACCTCAATCATATTTTTAACTTCTCTACTGTCATTCATGTGTCATTCATTCAGCACTTGTTGATGAATGAATAATAAAGTATTTTGTTTCATGAGAAAGTTTCTGAAGAAAGAAAATGTAAGAAGAAAATCGCAAAGTAAAGCAATTTTTCAAAATGTCAAATTGTAAAATAATTCTGGTCCAGTTTATTGTTCTTATAAGACACATGTCCCTTGAACAAAGATCACAAAATTTAACCATAAATGTAAAAAACAGTGTGGATCTATTTATTTTAATGGATAAATAATGCTGTTATCCTAAGCTGTTTAGATATTAAGCAATAGGATTGCTTTATTGTACAGTACAGTGTTTCAATAGATGAAGCAGATTGATGATAGAATGACCAGCATTGTGGAAACCTTAAAATTACTGTTAAACTTGCTTAAGGATTGTGATGGTTCATGTGTCAACTTGGCCAGGTAATGGTACTCAGTTGTTTGATCAAGCAAGCACTGACCAAATTGTACTGTGAGGATATTTCATGGACTTAAATGATCATTGGGTTGGTTGCTATGGCTGGTTACATTTACAATCAACTGAGGAGATTG
>PVKH010039688.1:0-11157 GCA_004027955.1 Chaetophractus vellerosus | reverse complement strand
GTGGCTCATTCCGTTCGAGGGTGGCTCCATTCCGTTCCCACGGGCGGCTCCACTCCATGTTTTGCGGGCAGCAGTCCTCCATGTTTTTTGCGGGCTGCTCGGCTTCCGCAGTTTTTGCAGGCGCAGCTCCGCTTTTTTCACGGGTGACTTTGCCATGCCCGTGGGGGCACCGCCCTGCCCGTGGTGGCTTTTTG
This sequence comes from Chaetophractus vellerosus, assembly GCA_004027955.1. Taxonomy (NCBI): domain Eukaryota; kingdom Metazoa; phylum Chordata; class Mammalia; order Cingulata; family Chlamyphoridae; genus Chaetophractus; species Chaetophractus vellerosus. Next base: position 10,963 of record PVKH010039688.1, on the reverse strand, counting down.
CCTTGCCCACGGCGGCTCCACCCCGCCCACGGCAGCTTGCCTTTCTCGAGGCGGTCTGCCCGCTCGGAGAGGTCCTCGGGAACCGAACCCGGGCCTCCCATGTGGTACCCCGGCGAGCTCTTTATCCACTGAGCTATCTAGCCGGGCCCTAGAGTTCTTAAAAGAAAATAGGAATAGATCTTGTAAGAGAAATTATCTATCAGTTATCCATAGTGATCTCTTCTGCTTATTGAATTTATGTAGGAGCTGCATGTGACTAATTACTTTTTATGATTTAAAATGGAAATTATAAAATTCATGGATACAGGTAAGAAAATAAGTTTCTTTTAAAATATCCCAGTGTAATAACTGCTTCAGACCTATGATATGAAGGATTTAAACTATATTCAAAATAGCATATAGGTTGACAGAAAAAAGCCTAGAATTGAATTGATATACCAATAGGCGTTTTCTTCCTATAATTTTAGATGATTTAGAACCTTTTCTCCTTTTACTTTTAGAAGAATGCAGCCATTATTGAGGAAGAACTAAAGACCACAAAACGTAAAATGAACTTTAAAATTCAGGAGGTAAGACAAAAAGTTGCTTGGGGGCAGAGATGGCATTGAAATTGCAGAGGCAAAGTCAAGAAAGTAGAAAGAGAATGAAAAAAAGCGTTTGAAGAAGAAGAAAATATGTGACTATGTAGTAGGAAGATTTTCTAAAATATTCTGTATGAAATTCATGTGAAAGTGTCTGCCCTTAAGCCATAAAACTGAAAACTAAAATGCTCTCTGAGCAAGAAGAGAAATACTTATCACAAAATTCATGTGGTTTCCCATATCCTAGAGTTAAGTAAGCACCTTCATGCAAAAGCTTTTAAAAGTAAAAGTTCTTAATAAGCCTGATCATCTAATTTTGCCTTGAAATTGTCACTTCACCTTAAGCTTTAGTAGATAACAGATTGGGAATTCTGAAGTAGATGGCTGGTGAAAGCTGTTATACTAAATATTTGCAGTTGAAAACAGTGGAAAAGTTAGAAGAATTTCAAAATATATCCTGACAAATGACCTGAAACCTTCCTTATTCCCTGACAGAATAATTATTGACATTGATCCAAATCAAAAGGATCAAATTATATTTAAAAGATTCTGTTATAGAAAACAGAGAAGTAAATATACTTTTTAGGAAAATTCTCGTAGAAAATTACTTTTAAAATTATACTTTGGAGCTTAAGGTAGTAAATTTAGCTATCTAGAAAATTCTCCTATGTACCCCAGTAATTACTGATAAATGCATGATTGTTCATAATAAGTTTAGCTTGTTAATATTTTCATTGGGAAAGTCTTATTCTCAGTTCTTGGTGCCATGGTAAAATGTTGAATTTTCATTGACCTCTGTCAAGAACTTATAGAAGAACTGTATTAGTAAAATGGACATTTGAAGGTATGTGGAGCAGGGAGGACAATACAAAGACAGAATAAATGTTGTATATTTTCCTGGAATATTATCCTTACTCGAATTTTGGGAAAGAGCAAGTTTGTACCTACAAAGTAATTAAAAAGATTTTTCTTTTAAAGTAAACATTGTTACATTATGGAAAGGGGTGCTAAACTCTCACGAGACTTCAGATACATATCAGTGTACTTTGAACAATTTCACCCTATTTATTTTCTTAAGGCCTTGTGGGAGTGGGGGAGTACTTTATGATAATGTACTTTTCAAGTACTGCTTGCAGTTTACTGTTGGGTCTTGACCCACAATTTGCAAAACACACTTATACAATAGGAAGATGAGAGCAACACATTTGACTCCATGTCTTAGGTTGTTATTCATTACGGAGGAGCAAAAGTATGTTTCTTAGTAGTCGTAAACAAATGAAGAATGTTTGGGGGTGAGATGGCAGTGTCTGGTAAAGTTTTTGTGGTGACTTTGATCTTTGTGTAACTGGTATGATGCTCAGTTGTTCTTGTCTAACTGCATTGTTGCTCTGTAGCTAAGGAGACAACTGGCTCAGGAGAAGCACCTAAGGGAATCTTTTGAGACATCTGGATCAGCCATGTTACTCAAAATACAAGAAATGGAATCAACAGTGGAGGTGGAACGGAAACAGGTAAAGATTTTTTTTTTCTGTTTGGTTATATTAGGGAAATGAAACCAAAAAAGTAAAGCTGATATTTTACCTATAAACTTATACGTTTGCTAATCTCCTCTGCATTTATTAAATTATTTACTTTTCTTTAGTAATCTTCTTTTAACGTTCTTACTACAATTTACAAAAGCAATAAGGGTGGGGAACAGGTGTAGTTCAGTGGTTGAATGCCTGCTTTGCATGTGTGAAGTCCCGGGTTCAATTCCTGGCACCAACTATTAAAAAAGATCATTTGAAAAAAGGCAAAATTTCAAAGAAATTCATTTGCAGATAAAAATAAGGCAAAATTTTTAAAAACCCATAAAAAAAAATAAGGATAAAATTTAAAAAGGACTCTGATATAATTTAGTCCAACACTCATAATTTATGAATGAAGAAGCTAAGGACCAGAGAGATTAATTTGTCCCAGGATTTATATAAGTGAACTCTTGTCTCCTTTTACAGTACCCTTCCCCCTACACTTTACACTCCATGTTACAAGTATTGATTTTGGAAGGCATTGCCCTGGTCTCATACTACATGTATGCAACATGGGTAAAAAAATAAAGACTAAACTGAGCTAATACTTGAGGGAAAGAAGACTAATTAACAATTAAGTAAAATAATTAGGAATGTGTTTATACTGCTATTTTCAAATTCCATTATTTATTATTGCCCAATACCTTTGCCTTCATCATAGTTTTCAGCTGAAGTATCTACATGTAATTTAGAACATTCTAAATACTAAGTACCTAAGGCAATTAGTAGTTTCAAATTCTAATTCCTAATTGTATTCCAATTGCATTACATAATCTTTATTATTTTAACCAATGACTGTCTTGCACAAGAGAATTATAAAAAGGATTCTACTTAAGGAATTTGCAAAAGATACTTTATTGCTGTAATTTATACTGTCTGATAGTAGGCACTAGCCACAAATGGCTATTTAAATTTAAATTAATAAAAACTAAATAAAACTAAAGGTTCAGTTTCTCAATCAATCTGATCACACTTCAAGTGCTCAGCAGCCACATGTAGCTAGACTGCTGTATCGGAGAGTACACAGAAAGTTCTCTTGGACAGCGCTACTGTAGAGAATGCATTGTGGTGAGACCTTAAACTGCAACATATAAACAAACTACCCCCTTTCTCTCACTGACATTAAAATTGAAAATTCTGTCTTGTACATGTGCTACAAGGTAGTTTATTGGAACCATACAGAAAAGGAGTTTTTCTTATACAATTTCAGGTACAAATTTTGCAGGATAACTGCATTGCCCTACGAAATTCTATACAGACTACCCAAGAACTACTGGCACAGGAGCAACAAAGAAAAGAAGATTTGCAAACTGCTACGTCACAGCTCAAGTCTGATTTAAGTATGACCATAAATACTAGAAATCACACTTTTGTTAGTTCTGAGATTTTTGCAAGAACTCCTAAGATCACATATTCTTGAAGTGGCAAGTGTTAACAGGTATCTTCCATGGGCCTGAATGTAAAAAATTGCGGAATTTTTTTTCTACCTATGGCACTGAGGGAAAAAAAAAAAAGAATACTGGTAATAAAATAGAATTTGATCCTCTTATTTATAAACTAATCTTTATTTAGATTTTTTTCAGGATATTTGGTAGACTTGGAAATAGTTTCTAGAGGTTTAGATTGAATATTGGATAGTAGAACATTAATAACCTACAGATTCTAACCATTTATCATATCAGGCTCTCCATTCTTGAGTTATAAATCTATCTTCTGTTAGCTTACATTTGTAGAAATGGATGGTTGTAAGGTAATTTAGTGAAAGCTTAATCTCCTCATTTTGCAGATGAGTAAACAAAGTCCTCAGATGTCACAGAACTAGGAGATAGAAGAATCTTGACTCAATCCCAGATTGTTTAGATTCATGCTTCTTCTAACCCATCAGCCCTTTATCATACTGCTGTTGTAAATATGTAATTGTAAAGCAGTTTCCAGATGGTCTCAGCTATGGTAACCACAAAGAGTTACAGTGAAATGCCTCATACATGAATTGCACTTCATGGGTTACTCAGAGCTTTCACATAAATTGTCTCATTTAATCCTCAAAATCATCCTTTTTTCCTAAAATTACAAAATGAATAAATGATCAAGTGAGGCCTGAATCTGGATCCTCTAACTCCAAGTCCAGTGTTCTTTCCAGTGTACCTTCTCTGGTCTGTGGCTCTCACGGAGGCAGGGGTAATAAAAGAGAAACAAAATTATAAATGATAGAGCAAAGACTAATCTTATTCAATGTTCTGACTCACTGCTTTTAGCAAAAAAATACTCTTTTTACTTGTAGTTGTTGAGTATGTGAAGTTCTCACTGATGTCACAAGATGATTTTCTGTCTTCCTGTTATTGTGTGTCTACAAAAATACACGCTGCATTTTATGCTACTGTCACATTATCTAATTTGAGCCTTACAACAACCTTTTGAGAAAGATAATAAAATATATCTATTCTACAGAGGAGTGAAAAGATCCAGAAGACTGTGCCCTACAGCCCACAGGAAATAGGATAGCTGAGACTGAAACACAAATTTTTCTATTCTATTTATCCCTCTGAATTTTTATGCTACTTTCTCTTTAGAGTAATTCTTTGTTATTTTAAATTTTGCAAAGAATATATGGAAGGCCATTTTAAAAATGAAAATTAAAACAACAGTAATTCAGACTAACATAAGGATAACTGAATACCTACTATATGCTTAATATTGAATTATTGGCTCTTTACATACATGCAGTTTTATTACTTTGAGGTACAAATAGTTATTCTAACTAGGTTAATTAAAGAGTGCCTTTAGATACTTACTTCAGTGTATTAAAAATTTTAAATTGTTTATTAACAATTCTTTATTGTTTGTTTATTACCAATAAACATTTAGATATTTATACTAAAGTGATTAAATTTTTCTCCCAAGTAAGTTAAACACTCCTCTTTCATTCTTAGTTTGATTAGTGGACTTTTCAAAATAGACCAGATGTTTATCTTTTTTGATCCTTCACATATTTCAAATTAAAAATTACTCTGTTTGGAATGTCAGATTCATGTAGAAAAGTGAGTTCTATGTGTTTTGTAATTTTCTTGTTTTAGAATATTTAAGTGAAACAAAATTAATAAATTGTTATGAATTTTTTTATGAAGCCAAAACAATATTCTCAGAAGAGTTTGACTTTTGGCTACTAGTACAGAATGCCAAACTGTTCTTTAGTGTTCTGTCTTTGGTTTTCTTTTCACTCTGCATAGTCTGAGTAGTTTCAAATCTCTTTCCATACAAATCATCCTCCTGAGCTCCTCCTGAGACTTATATCTTCCTGACAACTAAAAACCTTCACTATCTGGATGCCATGCAGATAACTTAAAACATATAATGAAAACTAAGTTATTTCACTCATCTTATCACCCCAAACCTATCTCCTGCCCTATATTTCCTATTTAGGTGAAGTGTTCTCTATCCACCCCACTGCCAGTGTGAATGTGAGGTGTTTGCTAGGTATTTTTCTTGACTCATCTATCACCTTCACCCTACCAGTTAGCCACCAATTCCTGATAATCTTCCCTGCTTAATATTTCAAGAATCTATTTTTCCTCTACATCCCTATTGTCATTAACTGATTGAGTCACACTTTGGCTGCTGCAACAGTTGTCTAAAAGAACTAAACTGGTGTCTAAAAACTTTTAATCCTGAAATCCCTGAGAGACTCCTTAACATCTATGTATTGGGTAATATGTTACCTTGTTTACCATTGCACATGACTGTGGACTAGATTCTTAATAATTCCATGATTTAGTCTCTAGTCTGTAAAAGTATGCTAGAAATACCTGAACTCTCCCTATTTCCACAAAATAGACTTTAAAAAACTTGAAGCTTCTCAGGGAAAAATTTACAATGTGATTTCAATGAAGTAAGTTATTGTTGTAGTTATGTGGGTTTTTTGCTTTTAGTTTCTAGAGATGACATCATTTCCAAGTTGGTTGAAGAAAATAAGGTAAGTCTTAGGATTGTTGAATACAGAGGTTTTCTTTCTTCTTTTCTTTAAGAAATATTTTTGCTTTCAGTGTTGGGTTACAGTTCTGGTTCTCCTAAAGGCTTTATTTTTTTAAAAAAAGTTTCTGTGCAAGTAAATTGTAAATTCAGAACTGTTGTTAACTGGGTATTAGGAAATAATAAACAATTTCATTGAGGTTATTATGGTTTTTAAAAAAGTGAATTGGCAAAAATAATGAGACTTATTTGCATTTTATACTGCAAACAAATTGTTATAAATTAAAGAAACTTTCTAAAGAAATATAAGCACTTGTTTATGTTGTTACATTTCCAAATTATTCTCTTGATGTGTAGATCCTGTTTAGAATAATTTTTTGGGATGCTGTCTCATCCTTCGTTATGTAATGTCTACCTTTAGTGAGGTGCTTCTCCTGGGAAAATAGAAAAAGTGGTTCCCTCTCTGTGGGGCCTTATGCCTTGTTCTTCCCCCATTTGACTAAGTACCGTTAGGGAACGCTCAACCCACAGAACTCACATCCCTACCACCTTTCTCCTGTCTCAAAAAGAATTAGCTGTTTCTTTCTTCAGCTCCACCTGCAGGTATTCTTTGATGAAAATATCTTCACCTGCTTATAACTTTAAAAGATACTTGAATGTGTTCCTTTGAAATCACAAGATCTTACTGTTAATAGGAAAAATGTACATATAATATAAAATAAATATTTCCTCATAGAGAGTAAAACTTTCTTGATCTAAGGATACTAGTAAATACTTAGCTTAGAGTTTTAAGCAAGTTCTTTTTAGTTAGAATCCCAGTATGATAATAAATTTAATAAACAGCTTTGATAAATAATTTTAAAATGAAGAGAACTTTTGAAATTGAAGATATTAAGATTTTTTAAAATTCTGTATATGACACTTATCTATATATATCCTTATGACCTGAGCTGGTACTGGCCAAATTATAGAACAGTTATTTTGGTAGAAATACACATAATATCTCTGTTAACCTTTCAATGGAGGGAATTTTTTTTTCCTATAGAAGGTGCAAATGTCTTTCAACAAGGAACATGAAGAAAATGCATATTTGAAGTCTCAAATAATGTCCCTTCATGAATCATCAGAAAAAGCACGGGTAAATAAATATTCCTTATTTCTCTAGTTTTTAGATGTTATTTTATTTTGTTTAAAGACCCTTAAACTAAGTTTAATCCTGATTATATAAGTTCATACCATCTCTATCATCCACATTTTTTGTTTCCATAAACTCTACTATATGTAGGAAGCATTTTCAAGTTAACTACACTCTTTATTTCCCTCTAAATTCCAATGAAATTTAAGTATATAAGACATACTGTTAAATCATGCACTCCTTATACTTTGCCTTTGCTTCCAAATTTATTCATTAAATGTATATTCATTAACTCTCTATATTTAAATGTACAGTAAATATATTTTCCTCAGATAACTTCTAAGCAAGGGCTATCTTAGATTTCCTTTGTATCTTCTATAGTAAACAGTACAGTGGGAATCTTATAAATGCTTGCAGGATTTTAAAGTTATGTATAATCATTTCTGTAGGATGGAGGTTCCCAAATTTAGTGGATGTTTTATACATATATATACATATATGTATGTATATATAAACAATATACATATATATGTGTGTATATATTGAGAAGAATCTCAAAATAACCATGCAAACTGGAGATACTGATCATAGGGCATTTATGAAATAGTATTAGCTTACTGAAATATACATAGAGAAATAATATTTATCACTTAAAAGAACTTTTCTTTTGGTACAATTAGGATCATAATGTTGCTGTGCTGTCTTCTTTTTTTATTAGAGAAGTTGTAGGTTTACAGAAAAATCATGCATAAAATAGAGAGTTCCCATATACCACCCTATTATTACATCTTCTATTAGTGTGCTACATTTGTTGCAATTGATGAAAAAAAACATTTTTATAATTATCTATTAACAATAGTCCATGGTTCACCTTAGGGTTCATTGTTTGTGTTATACAGAGCTATGGATTTTTAAAATTTTTATTCTAGTAACATATACACAACCCCAGATTTTCCCTTTTAACCACATTCAAATATATATTTCAGTTCAGTTATATTCACAGTTGCTCTACTATTGCCATCATCCGTTACCAAAATTTTTCCATCATCCCAAAATAGAAAGTTTATACAATTTAAGCAATAAACTCCCATTCACTTTCCAACCCTGGTCCTCATAAACTTGGGAATATTTTTGACTTTATTAATTTGCTTCTTCTAATTATTTCATATCAGTGAGATCATACAATATTTGTCCTTTTGGGTCCGCCTTATTTTCACTCAACATGATATCTTCAAGTCTCATCCATGTTGTCATATGTATCAGAACTTCATTCCATTTTTGGGCTAAATAATATTCCATTTTGTGTATTTGTGTGTGTGTGTGTGTGTGTATACACACTGCATTTTCTTTATCCATTCATTGCTTGGTAGACTTTTGGGTTGCTTCCATCTTTTAACAATTGTGAATAATGCCTTGATGAACATTGGTGTGTGAATATCTGAGTCCCTGCTTTCAATTCTTTTGGGTAAATACCTAGTAGTGGGATTGCCAGGACATATGTTAATTCATTACTTTCTGAAGAACTGCCAAACTGCCTTCCACAGCTGCTGCCACATTTTACTTTCCCACCAATAATGAATGAGTGTTTCTGTTTCTCCACATCCTCTCCAAAACATGTAATTTTCCATTTTCTTAATAGTAGCCTTTCTAGGGTATGAATGGTATTCCTTTGTGGCTTTGATTTGTATTTTCCTAATGGCTAGTGATGTTGAGCATCTTTTCATGATTTTTTGGCCCTTTGTATATCTTCTTTGGAGAAATATCTTTTTAAGACTTTTGCCTATTTTTTAATTGGGTTGTTTGTGTTTTTGTTTGTTGTTCAGTTGTAGGATTTCTTTATATATTCTGAATATTAAACCTTTATTGGATATGTGGTTTCCAGATATTTTCTCCCATTGTGTAGATTGTCATTCTACTTTCATGACTAAATCTTTTGAAACTCAAAAGATTTAATATTGAGGAGGTCTCATTTATCTCATTTTTTTCTTTTGTTGCTTCTGCTTTGGTATAAATTCTAAAGAAACATTTGCCTAACACATGTCCTGAAGATGCTTCCCTATGTTTTCTTATAGGAGTTTTATAGTTCTGGTTCTTAAATTTAAGTCTTTGACCCATTTTTAGTTGATTTTTTATATGGTGTGAGGTAAGAGTCCACCTTAATTCTTTTGCATATGGACATCCAGTTTTTCCAGGAACATTTGTCTAAGAGACTTTCTTTACCAATTGGGAGGATTTGGCACCCTTGTCAAAAATATGAGGGTTGATTGCTGAACACAAAAATGTGAGGGTGGATTTCTGAACTCTGAATTTGATTCCATTGTTCTGTATGACTGTCCTTGTGCCAGAACCATGCTGATTTGGTTAATGTGGCTTTGTAATAAGTTTTAAGATCAGGAAGTGTGAGTCCTCTAACTTTGTCCTTCTTTTTCAAGATGTTTTTGGCTATTCGGGGCCCCTTAATCTTCCAAATAAATTTGATAATTGGTATATCCATTCTGCAAAGAAGGCTATTGGAATTTTTTTAAAATATTTGTTTTTATTTATTTATAAATCCCCCCTTTGCTGCTTGTTCTCACTGTGTTCACTTGCTTTGCGGTCTTCTGTGTCTGCTTGTCTCCCTCTGCTGCGGCATCTCGCCGAGTCAGCTCACCGTGCGGCAGCTTGCCTGCTTCGCGGTGGCTTTTGCCTGCTTCACGGCAGCTTTTGCCTGCTCGCGGCGGCTTGCCTTCTCGAGGCGGCTTTGCCTTCTCGAGGAGGCCCCAGGAACCGAACCCGGGGCCTCCCATGTGGTTCCCCTATTGGAATTTTGGTTAGGATGACATTGAATCTGTAAGTCTCTTTGGGTAAAATTGCTATCTTAACAATATTTAGTCTTCCAATCCGTGAACATGGAATGTCCTTCCATTTCTTTAGGTCATCTTTGATTTCTGTTAGCATTGTTTTGCAGTTTTCAGTGCATCATTCCTTTCCATCTTTGGTTAGATTTATTCCTAGATATTTAATTCTTTAATTTTCTATTGTAAAAAGAGATTTTTTTTCTTGTTTCTTCTTGAGACTGTCCATTACTAGTGTATAGAAACTCTGCTGATTTTTTAGTGTTGTTCTTGTATCCCATCACTTTACCGAACTCATTTGTTAACTGTAATAGCTTTTTTGTGGATTTTTCAAGATTTTCTGTATCATGTCAACTACAAATAGAGAAAGTTTTCCTTCTTCCTTTTCCAATTTCGATGTTTTTTTTTTTTTTTTTTTGGTCTGCTTGCTCTGGCTAGAACTTCTAGTACAATATTGAATGACAGTAGTGTCAGGCATCCTTGTCTTGCTCCTGATATTAGAAAGCTTTCATTCTTTCACCGTTAAGTATGATATTAACTGTGGGTTTTTTATATATGCCCTTTATCATGTTGAGGAAGTTTCCTTCTGTTCTTAGTTTTCTAAGTATATTTATTGAGAAGCGGTGCTGGATTTTATCACATGCCTTTTCTGCATCATTTGAGATGATCATGTGTTTCTTCTCCTTGCTTTTGTTAATGTGGTGTATTATCTGATTTTCTTACGTTGAACCACCCTTCCCTACCTGGTGTATAATTGATCAAGGTTTATAATTCTTTTAATGTGCTGCTGGATTCATTTTGCTAGACTTTTGTTAAGGATTCTTGCATCTGTGTTCTTAAAAGATACTGGTACATAATTTTCTTTTCTTGAAATCTCTT